>JANTPZ010132221.1:0-11102 GCA_025593235.1 Vachellia pachyceras
ACACAAAGATGATCTTCCCCGCCGAAAAACTCTCTGTTCTGGTCTCTCGTGCGTCCAAAACGGCGCCGTTTTGGGTCCTGGCCCAAAAAAAAATATAATCCACCCAACCCGCCCAACTCGGCGGGTTGGGCGAGTTAACATTAACCCCGCCGAGTTGACCCGGTCAACGCCGAGTCAACTCGTTGACCGGGTTGACTATGGTTCGGACCGACCAATCCGCCGGTTCAACGGTTCACCGATTGGACCGACCGGTTCGAATCGGGTTTTCGAACAGTGCAAAAATCTGAACTGTCTGAAGTCTCCGTTTCATTGATCAGCTAAGGGTATAAATTGGCTCCGCAGAAAATTGCCTACAGTTAAAAATAGCAAGGGTTTTCTCTCAATCTCACAATATTTTCTCCGGTGGGAAACCTCGTTGATCCGGTGTTCTCGGAGCTTTCCTCATTCCTCTTCGCATTTCTTTTTTGCTTTCTCCTGGTTTATCACGAATCCGAGGCAATCCAATTTTGTTTTCCCTTTTAACTCATTTGGGTTTTCCTCGTCGCTAGTTTTCAACTCCGCCTGCCTCGATTTCTTACGTTCTTTTGTTGAATCTGGGAGAAGGAAAATCCTTGCGGGTTATTGAATGCGTCGCGGATAGGAAATTCCGAGTGTGCTTTCTTTTTAGGTAGTTAAGATGAGTGTGCTCTCTCGGAATATTTGGCCTGTTTGCGGAAGTTCATGCTTCTTCTGCCCTGCCTTGCGCGAGAGATCAAGACACCCTATTAAGCGTTATAAGAAGTTGCTTGCTGAGATACTCCCTCGAACTCAGGTCATTTTGTATTTTGTTTTTCTACATTTTCATCCTTGGACATTTTAGAATTATGGGATATACGGTTGCGAGCACTTTAATTTCTGTTGCAGGTTTTTCTGAATGTTTTTATTACACCTATCTACTTTCAGAATACTGTAGAAACGGCTCGTGACAAGGAAAATAATGTAAAGTGAAATTTCTGGTAGTAAAAGTTTGGGGCGAATTGTTGAATTTTAAAGTTCAAGGCGCTTTTTTTTTATAGAAGCCCATTGGGTTTCGGCAAAAACACTACTTTTTCATTCTTCTTTCAAGCCGCCTGGGTTGAAAATGTATTGTTGGTGCTTTCTAATTTTTTTTTTGTTTCTTCTTAAAATAACTTGCCTTTTGCAATGTTATCTTATAGCAAATAATTTAATTAGACTTAAGTTAGGACATGTGGCACCTGTTATGGAACTATTTATGCACCGAAGTTCCTCCTTAGGACTTCTGCCATTCGCATCTTATTATCGTCAATGTCATTTTCCCATTCTTTTCTTCAAAGATAGAAATTACAGAGTTAGAAATCAAAGGTTGGTGGTTCCCTAGTTCCAGTGAAAACTGATCCCCTAACATTACTTGAAAAATATTATTCTAAACGCCAGGTCTTAATGTCATCCCATAATACTTAGTTATTATGGGAACTTAATGGCAATAGAGTATATTAATAATTAATCTGGTCGCACAGTTGCAATAATTGGTTTATGTGTAAGATCTGAGAAGAAGTTGGTAAGCTCCCAGAATCTGGAAACTCACTACTCTCCCCTACTCTCTCTTTATACAAGAATCTCACTTAATGGAAGAGAATAAAAGCCCGAGAGGATCTTCGGAAACAAGAAACATATTCATATATTTTCCATAACTAGCATTACAATAAGCTAAGGAATTTATAAGAACAGGAACACAACTAACTCCCTACATTCTAGGATAACTACCCATGACTAACCCATGATCCCCCTGATTTCTCTCTAACAGACTCCACACTAACCCATTAAACACTAAATAATTAAAATAAACCAGGAACCACCAGCAACCGCTTCCATATTCCTTTTGGTATCCTATCAATACTCCTCCCTGGAAAACCGCCTTGTCCTCAGGACTGGATTGAAGGCTCCAGGTGTGCATCCTCGACAGGGTGTATAGAAGCTGGAACAGGGTTGCCTCTTTCGTCGACTTCCAGCAGCGTGAATGAGCCGGAGCAACGGTGAGTTGGAAGTTGGATGATGAGCCCCCATACCTGGTACTGCAAGATGATTTGGGGCGGATGCGCGAGTTGAGCCAGCCTGGGAGTGTTTCACGAGCACACGAATGGACGCACGATGAGCAGACAACGAGCGACGCGCTTGGACCAAGAAGCAGCGTTGATGGTGAAGTGGACTGGAACAGCACAAACTAAACAGAATGGACGACGTAGCGAAGATGGTGCAAACTGGGTATTCATCGTGCGACTCAAACTGATAGACACGCCTTCAACCTGCAATCCGGGCGACACAAACGCTGGAAAACAGAATGGCCGAGAACCGCAAACAACAACTCTAGTAACGAAGAACAGTGACAGTGCAGGAACGAAACTATTTCTCAGTCAATACTCGTCCATGCAAGGAGTAGATGCAACGATGGGTGGCACCTACGCAGGGAAAATAAACAGCACACCAGAAGGTAAACTCTGTCCCAGTTGATTAACGAGGACGCAGAGCACAGTAGCAGCAACGGATGTCACTGGAGCAAGGAAGAGTAACATCACAGGGAATAAAGACTCTATCTGTGAGCACAAGCAAGTGTCTCGCTTAACCCTCACAGGTAGCCGAGGAGGATCTCCAGAAATTGCTATGTGACAGACTTTCTTGTTTTTTTTGGAATGAGCGACTAGGGACATGAGGTGCGCCTTTGGAGCTAAAGGACGGTGCGAAAGAGAATGGCACTTGACGATGATAAAAAAAAGGTCAGATTCTCTAACCTGGGAATGGAGCGACGGCCAGAATTGGGAGTGTCTGGAAAATTGAGGTCAACTTGGTTGATCGAAACGCGGCTCTGATAACAAATTGGTAAGCTTCCATAATCTGAAAACTCACTACTCTCTCATACTCTCTCTCTCTCTTTAAGCAAGAATCTCACTTAGTGGAAGAGAATAAAAATGACAGGGAGGATCTCCGGTGTTGGAATATGGGCCACCCTTGATGGATTAGGCCCAAGTCCATGGGCTAGATCAAATGCGTAAACCTAAACCCTAGTGGGAAGTTACAAGAGGGAAAAAGTGGCTCCCCAAAGGCGGCAGACATAACGCATAGAGAAAACAAGTTTTCTCCTTCCCTCTTCTCTTTCAGAGAATCCTCCCATCTCCTCTCCTCTTACCTTTGGTGCTTTTGTTGTATCTTGTGTTTGGATCAACCATTGTGATCCGAATTCCACGTGGGTATCTGCAGATTCGTAATTTGGCATCTTTAGGTACGCTCGCAATCCTTCAGTGGTATCAGAGCTTATAAGTTCCTGAGGCATTTCTCTTCCGCAATCCTTCAGTGGTATCAGAGCTTATAATAAATGAGAAATTGGGTTGGGCCAGAGAGGCCCAAACTGAAATTTTAAAAAAAATTCATCAATTGGGTCAGGGAGGTCCAATTTGAAATTTAAAAAAAAAACAAAAAACTGATTGGGCCAGGTGAGGCCCAATACCAAAGAAAAAATTTTTAAAAAAAAAAGTCCAGCTGCTCCAAAAAAAAAACAAAAGAAAAAATAAATATTATATGTTTTATTTATTAATAAAAAAGGGGGAAAATGCCACGTGGGCGAGCGGGGCCACGTGGCACGTCATTTAGACACGTGGATCACACCACCAAACCCAGGACGGCGCGTGGAAGCTCCTGGTCCGGCGCATGATCTGAAAGGCGGCGCTTGATGTACACGCGCTTTCATCGAGAGTGGGTTTGCCCTATTTTTCGAATTTTTCAGGAATTTATCTTCACGAGACGCGTGGGGGCGCGTGCAAGGTCCAAATGAGCCGCGGTTTGTTCCTAAAAATCCTAAAATTCAACAGCTTTATTTTGATATATAATTTGCCCATTTTATAAGGCAATTCAGATCTGTTTTTAACGAAAATCAGTGCTTAGTTAAAGATTTTTTTGAAAATCTTTCAATGTGATAATTTCAAATCAATGTTTTGAAAAAATAATGGTACAATAAATCTTAGAAAGCACTGAAACACTATCTAAAGGACTAGTATACATTGAATATGTTAATGAACATGTTCATAATAAGGATCTGAACAAGAATTTGAAGAGGATTTTAAGAAGAAATCGGTTGAAGAGGATCTTGAGGAAGATTCTCACAAGAACATGAGGAAGACACTAGAGACCCCGAAGAGGACCTTAATCAGAACCTTGTGGGAGGTTAAGAAGAACCTTAAGAGGTTTACTTCGATTTTGATCTTAAATCCTCGTTTTCATTTAATTCAAAATCTCAAGACTGCGATTAAAAGGACGATCAACCATTCCCCCCGCTATGCCATACAATGAGAACAGCCATATTTAAGAATAAAAAAAATATATGACATAAGTGGGAGCTATGTTAACAACAAAATTGATAATGAAATTGCTGAATTCTATGTGAATGTCGTGATGAAGTATTGTGTAGCATTTAGAGCTACAGGAATATTCACATTATCAACCATGTGGGTTGTTGCAGTAAAGAGAACAACGAAACTTATGCTGAACAAAAACCAATACTTTAAAAGAGTGAGAAAATAAATAGTCAATAATTGTATTGCAAATATCTAAAGACGTATTGTACTTTAGATTTATGTGTTTACCCTCTATGTTTAGCTAACATATTTAGAACATGACTTGCTGTATGATTATGACTAAATGCATTGTAAAATGTGACATGTTTAGTTTATGTGGATTGTTGTGAAATCGTCATTGTTATTCACATGATTTGTCACCTTGTAACACTTTTGATAAGTGGGAGCTTTTAGAAAATGAGATTTCTAAAAGTTGGCGATTCAAGAAGTACTTATATAAAATTCTTGAAAGAAAATAATGTAGTTACTAGTGTTTGTGTGATGGGAGGTACAAACGTATTTTCCTGATCGCAGATCTAGTGATCAAATTATATCATTGTCAATAGTAATATAAGTATAAGACATTGTATACTGTGATGTGCTACATAAACGCTAAAAACTCAGCTATATGAGAAAACATTTGTTGATAAAATACCCCGTCACCTCAGACTAGAAAATGGTAACAAAAAGCATAATTGCCGAGTTGAACAAAGGGGATAAGCTGAACGGTGACAATTGGGACATCTGGCACTGGAAAGTGCAGTATATATTGGAAGAGCATAGGCCCTTGAGCCATTGACCACCATTTTGGTGGAACATGAAGCTGGGACTTCAACCCAGCACAGGAGGAACCTGGAATTATACCAGGCATGGAAAAAGAAAAACAGCATTGCAAGAATCACCTTGCTGAGCACAATGAAAAATGACCTCATGTGCTAGTATGAGAAACATCCCACTGCACACGCCATGTGGGCGGCCCTGAGGGAAAGGTTTGGTGGAACTTCGACCGCTAAACTTAGGAGGTTAACAATCAAGTTTGACACATACAAGCTTCGGGGTAATACACCCATGAAGCAACACTTGCGAGATATGTCAAAATGATTAGGGAACTCCAGGAAGCTGGACACGCATTGACTAATGAGCAGCAGGTGCAGGCTGTAATCAGGTCACTTCCACATACTTGGGAGCACATGAAGGTAAACCTAACTCATAATGACAGTATCATCACTTTTGATGATGTTGTAAAGCACATTGAGCTGGAAGAAGGTCAAATGCGTAAACCTAAACCATAGCTGGAAGAATGTGTGAGTGGGAGATGTTGGAATATAGGCCACCCTTGATGAATTAAGCCCAAGTCCATGGGCTAGGTCAAATGCGTAAACCTAAATCCTAGTGGGAAGTTACAAGAGGGAAAAAGTGGCTCCCCAAAGGCGGCAGACATAACGCATAGAGAAAACAACTTTTCTCCCTTCCCTTTTCTCTTTCAGAGAATCCTCTCATCTCCTCTCCTCTTACCTTTGGTGCTTTTGCTGTGTCTTGTGTTTGGATCCACCATTGTGATCCGAATTCCGTGTGGGTATCTGCAGATTCGTAATTCGGCATCTCCAGGTACGCCCGCAATCCTTCATCCCGAAATAAGAAACACAGTCATATATTTTCCATAACTGGGATTACAATAGGCTAAGGAATTTATAAGAACAGGAACACAACTAACTCCCTACATTCTAGGATAACTACCTATGATCCCCCTGATTTCTCTCTAACAGACTCCACACTGACCCATTAAACACTAAATAATTAAATAAACCAGTAACCACCAGCAACCGCTTTCCTATTCCTTCTGGTATCCTATCAGAAGCTATGTAGTTATCGTTAATAAATTTAAGGTTTGGTTGATTAGTAATTATAGTGGTTGAGTCTGTAATTGAATTGGAGCTGACTCTCACTTACCATAGACTTTTATAAGTAAAACAAATGACAAGGAAGAGTTGTGGACTGTGGAACAGAGGATGAACCTTGAATAATTCTTTTGGATGACCATTTTACTAGTCTTCATGCCAGGATTCTGAGCTCTATTCAATTGTAGGTTTTTGGCATATTTTTGTTTTATATTTTTTTAGTATAACTTAACTTACAACGTATATGATTTAGTTACAAAGAATAGAAATATGATCTCTTAATTTATTGCAGATAACTACCTACCTTGAGCAAAGGTGTTATAAGGAATTGAGAAATGAGAACATCCATTATGTAAAGGCTGTCATTTGCATCTACAGGAGATTGTTGATTTCTTGTAAGGAGCAAATGTGAGTTGCTTTTCTTGTAGGAAGCTAGGAAATAATTTACTTTAGACATGTAAACTTTACATTGCTTTGGAGATTCAAGCTTACTTGAAACCGCATCCATCTGGAAAAAAAAGTTGTTGAAGGAAATAAAAGAAACTGATTTTTCATTTTCTTAAGAAACTTTAATTTATGCACATTAATTAAATCTATATATAAATTTATGAGAAGCATACTGTCATGACAGGCCATTGTTTGCAGGTAGCCTGCTTGGCATCATATAAATACTTCTTGATCAATCACGGCATAATGAAGTGCAAACTTTAGGGTGCCAAACTCTCTTTGACTTTGTGAACAATCAGGTGGGATTTTTTTTTTTTTGGTATTTTTATTTTGAATTTATACATTTGTGTAATGTTTGGTGTTTATTGTATGATATTGTAAGTTCTTTTCTGTGCATGTGCTGAGTTTCTGGCATCTTTTATTGTGCAGAGAGATGGCACCAATATGTTAAATCTAGATGGATTAATTTTAAAACTTTGCCTTCTAGCTCAAGAGATGGGCGATGAAGGAAAATTACAACATTTGCGTGCTTCTGGTATACAGGTTCTTTCATCAATGGTAATTCAAATGTTTTCACTGTCATATACTGGAGAGAGAGAGAATTTTTTTCTCTTATTTATATGTCACATCATTAAATTTTTTAGATAAATGTAGAATTTTATCTTTCATTTATTACTATATTGATTTTGTTCTCATGGGGTATAATGTTTATTAAATAGGGGTAAATTTAGAAAAATTTTAAATTTTAAAATAGAGTTGATAAAGTATGGAGTTGAATTTTACCCTTCATCTATTGTTATATTGACCTTATTCATGTTGTTCCAAAATGCTTGCTCACCATTATATCTTTGATAAAAGACACTTGCCTGCACATGAAGTCATGAATTGCTAAATGAATAAAATTAAGGTGCTAATCTCTCTTTTTTATAAGCCAAGTTCTGCTCTCACCCTGATGGCTTAGCAGAGTAAACTGGTTGATTAGTAATTTTGTGTTGACACAGGTTTGGTTCATGGGTGAATTTTCACATATTTCAACTGAATTTGACAATGTAAGTGTCATCTGTTATGCATTTTAACTTATCCATTATTGTTTGTTTAGAGTTTTCTAGATTAACAATTATACATTGTTTAAATACTCCTCAAATACTCTAAGGTTTTCCCCGAAATTGGACCTCTATCTTTCATAAGTAGGTAATGCAAGAATTCTGTTTTCTCCTGATCAGATGAATTATATAGTTCTGATTTTCTCAAGTACTACACTCCTTTCATGTTCAACATGAATGTTCAGTTTTTGGCCATAGTGGGAGTAAAAGAAACCTTTTTTAACATTTATGTTTTACACAGCATCTCTTTTACAGTTTCATTCTTCTTTTTAAGTCAGGTTGTTTCAGTGGTGTTGGAAAATTATGGCGATGTTGAGAAAGATTATAAAAATATGCATTTGATAAGAATTACTTCTTGGAGCATGGTGGTAAATGAGAAAGGACAAGTTAACGCGCTTGTGTAATTATCATTCTCGTGATGGTGGTTTATCTTCTGATTTACTAATCAATCCCTTTTAGCTGTTTATAACTTATTTTTTAATCTTTCATTTTATTATCTACAGGGAAGATGTTGTGAACCCTGGGTTTTGGGCTAGGGTTTGCCTACGTAATATGGCAAAGCTGGCCAAAGAGGCGACAACTGTACGGCGTGTTTTTGAATCCTTGTTCCGCTATTTTGATAGTGCCAATCTCTGGTCTCTGAAACATGGGCTTGCTCTTCCAGTGTTGCTGGAAATGCAGTCAGTGATCGAAAACTTGGGTATTTATTTTCTTCAGTGCTCTAAGATTTGACAGATTCTACACCAGTTTTGCCTGTTAAGTTTTATTTTCTTTGAACAGTTCGTCGTTAAATTCAATGTAATTTGCAGGGCAGAATACACACTTTCTATTGTCCTTGTAGTCAAGCACCTTGATCACAAGAATGCCTTAAAAAACCCTATATGCAGCTCGGCATTGTTGAAGTTATCACCCGGCTTGCTAAACAGACAAAGGTTCAACAATCTGTGGCTATAATTGGTACACTGAGTGTTATGATGAGACACCTACGGAAAAGCATACACTGCTCTTTTGATTATTCAAAGCCAGGGGCTGAAGTTATCCAATGGAACCAAATGTACCGACAAGCAGTAGATGCATGCCTGGCGCAGTTATCACTCAAGGTCACAATACGTTATACACTTTATAGTTTATATGTGTGTCTATTTATACATTTTTTAGCTTTGGATGTCTATTTTCTATAATATCTTTTTGGGTGGTCCTGCGTTATACTGCTGCTATACAGATTGGAGATGCAGGTCCTGTTATTGATATGATGGCTGTATTGTTGGAAAATATGACTAACATCACCGTTATGGCCAGAACCTTGATTTATGCGGTTTACAGAACTGGTCAAATAGCAGCATCAATATCAAATCTGTCATACCAGAACAAGGCAATAATACGTTAATCTCTAAGCTTTCTCCCTAATTTTGGTTATAATTGAATAATTTATTCTTGCTTCTTTCTCAATTTCTTCAACTTTTTCTCTCTCTTTCTATTCATTTGCAAACTTGATACTCGGACCTCTCCAGGCATTTCCTGAGGCACTATTTCATCAGTTACTGCTAGCAATGGTCCATCCAGACCATGAAACCAGGGTTGAGGCACATCGCATATTTTCTGTTGTTCTTGTGCCATTATCAGTTTGTCCTCAACCTTCTTGTCCAGTCCTCTCCTCAGCAAAGGGAGCTAATGTTTCTGAGGACACTGTCCAGAAATGTGTCTGTGTTTTCTTCTTCAGCTGAACTATTTCAGAAAATGGATAGGAAGAAACCGTTTTTTCCAGAAGATAACCATAACAGAACCACGGTTGATGAGGTTGCAAAGACCAATGATAACTCCATTATGAACAGGTTGAAGTCAATTTATATTCGGACTCAAAGTAGAAGACGGACTAGCAGTGAATCTATAGATAAGGATAGCATCAGCAGTCCTTCTGTGGTGAACAGATTGAGGTCAACTTACAATCGAGCTGCTAGTGTAAAGAAGACCCAAGCAGCTGCATCTGGAGAAGAAAATACTAAAAACAGCTATGATAAGCAAATGGTGATAATTTTTCATTCTACTAAAACAGAAATGGATCTTATCAATTAATATCACCTAATTTTAATAACGCTTTTATTACTACAATGTCACAGACATTACCCCTTAGGCTGAGTAGTCACCAGATTAACCTTTTGCTATCATCAATCTGCGTTCAGTCCCTCTCTCCTCAGAATATGCCTGAAAATTTTCAAGCAATTGTCCATACTTACAGCCTTGTCTTGCTAGCTGCTCGGGGCAAGGTATTGAAACAGGTTTTTCATTAATTTATATACATCAAGATCATATTTTCATCAAATTTGCCTGTTTTAGGAAATTCTTAATCAGAATTATCTGTGATCAAATATACTATTAATTCTAAAAGTAGTCATCATCATGGTAAATGATCATTATATTGTTGTTCATTAATTCACTTATTGTCTTTGTAATGTTTATGGACTAAAGTTCTTAGAGTTTGAGTGATGAATTATAATTAAATATTCTTATTATAGGGGACTTAATTTAGCCAAGCATCTTGTGTGCATATCCACTTAGGTTGAGTAAATAAAGGGAAATACACTTGGTATAAGTTTGAACCCTCCAATCCATATTATACCATATTTAACTTAGCTGTCTCACTTGCCTTTCTAAGTATTTGTTCTCAAGTTGATGACTACTCAAACAGCTTGGTATAAGAAAAATCTAATTTAAGTATAATCAAGGCTTATTCAAACTTGAAACCATAAAAATCGTGATGGATCACCTCAACTTACGTCCTCAAACAACAAATTGTGACTTAAAAGTTCGCCTAACTGCTCCAACAATTGATTGTTATTATAAAGGGTTCACCGTTAAGTTTTTGGTCATAATATAATTTCTGTTAGGTTCGGATCTTTTCTAAATCTTAACTTATTATTTTATTATGTTGTTAATTTTGTTTTGCCTGATCTCTTGCAAATTGTATGAAGGGTCCGTTTGGGAACGCGGTAGGATAAGTAACTTATTTACAGAAGTACTTATGGAGAAGTGAGATTGGAAATAAGTCAGATTGTAAAAGTGATTTGTGTTTGGGAAAACGGTGGAAGAAGTGACTTATTTGTAAAAGTGAATACATTTGGGAACACGTTCAGATAAATGACTTATTTCTAAAAGGAAATGTGTTTGGAAACACGGTGGGATAAGTAACTCTTTTCTAAATTAAAAATTAAAAATATGGACTATTAAAATTAAATTAAAATTTAATAGTAACTTTGTAAATTAAAATTAAGTTA
>JANTPZ010132229.1:0-16640 GCA_025593235.1 Vachellia pachyceras
CCAACTCGTTCATCGGCTGCGAGGATTCTGGTGGACTCTGCAGCTAGGGAGTGGAAGCTTAAGTATCCTACGTCAAAGATGGATGACTGTGCTGTTGTGTGCCTGTTTTTGGATGGGAAGATGGACTCAGAATCTGACTATGATGAGCCAGGCTTTTCTTCAGCAACCATCCAGAGCAACCATTCTGGCAATCCGGTTGAATCAGACGATGGCCAGAAGTCTGAGCCATCTCTACATCGAAACTTCACCGTGAGATCGTCTGATGAAAATGAGACATATGGAGGACTCCCGGTGGTGGATGCCGAAGATGGAATAACATCATCAGTAGAAGATCAGAACTGGTCAGGTTTGGAGGGCGTGACCCGTGTAAATTCACTGGTTCAGCTTCCTCGATTTTCTGAGGAAAGGCCAAGGCCGAACCCTTGAATCCTGTTGGATGTTGGGTTTGTGCGCAAGAAATGAGAATGGTTTGTTTGTAACACTTGAAGCAGTACTGTGAAATGTGAAGAATTGAAATGAAGCGTCTGTTTTGTCAGAGAAAATTTAGCTGATTTTGTAATGTGGTTTGTCCATCAACGTATGACATGTTTAAATGTTTATTGGACAATTCGTTAGTAGACCCCTGAAAAACTTTTATTCAAATATTTTTCTATGCACTTTCGAACTTCTTCACTTCTGCATGGAAAAATTAAGATGCTGCATTTGTAAGACTAGGATTGGAATCATGCACTTAATTGTTCTCACGCATTCTATAATCAAGACAACTTATGGACAAATTATATCCGCAAAATTAAACTGAATCTTCTCTTTTACTTTGTGCAAATGCCCCAAGAGAAGGTTGGGCAGAGAATAATGAAATTGTATATGGTTCAGCTATGAACTCGAAGACCTAGGCATAATAACAGCAAGTGGAAGTGAAGTATTAGTTCTCTACAATTTTTTTTCCCTACAAACTGGTTAAAGTTTAAACTAAAAATCTCCTATTAAGTAGATATATAAACAGGTTTATAGGCAATCTGTTAAGTGTTACGCAGAAAACCCCATCTAAGGGGAGATAACAGCAACAAATAACGCGGGAAGCAATTGAAGTTTTCTTAGGTGTGTCGGCTCATAAATTAGCCGACTCAAATCTCCATAACTGGCCGCTATAACATTGGTGAATATTTCCAAAACTAGCAGGTAATATAAAGTGATGCCAATACCATTTTAAGCCTAGTGCAATGCATTTTCACTAGACCCATTTTATTTCATACAACAACATCTTAACTCGCCGACGTGTTTTCATCCAACTTCACCACAAAACTATTATTATAAATTGAAGCCACTCTCATGTGACTTCAACACAGAACACATCTCCATAAAAGTATTTCCTATCCTACAATGGCCTCCAAGTACACTTCCTCTTTCCTTGTGCTTCTTCTCATCTCCAATGTCCTGCTTGCAACTCTCGCTACAGGACGATATATTCCTAAGAACTCCAAAACACAGGACAAGAAAGAGCCAGAGTGGTTCTTTCACACTGGTGATCATGCACATGTTCCTGGCATTGGACGTGTAATACTCCCGCCTAAGTTTAAACTTCCTCACTACCCCTATGCTGGTGGAAGCACTGGTGGAGGTTTCGGAGCGGGTTCAGGACCAACAGGGAGGAGTTATGTTCCCGGCGGTGATGATACGCTTGTCCCAAATCCAGGTTATGAGGTCCCAAATCCAGGAACTGGTGGCGGTGGAGCTCCAGCAGCCCCCGTTGTTCCCTAAGATCACTAAATTATAAATAGCAAGCTATCATGCACGTGAATGAGTGAACTAGATTCTGCTATTACTTAATCAAATCAGTATATGCTGCGTTTTCTTGTTAACTGTGCTCTAGGGAATGGAACTTTTAGTTTTTAAGCTCGTTTGTTCGTTATGAATAAGGATGCTGTAAGTTATTGATTTATGCTATTTGTAGTGTTCTTAAAATAGATGCTCGTTATATGCATCCTGAATTATAAGTCTTCATCATCTAGTACTTATATATGCGAGTCAGGTAAAAATCTTCACAAACTGATGACTTGCATCGAGAATAGATACATAAAATGAAAAGGAAAACATCCTGCTCAATTAATTGTTCTGCTAATATGGGGTAACCTACCCAGAATTTGTCAAAATGAAGGAAACACCCTTCAGCAGCCACTATCCTGCTTACGTACGAGCATGTCAATCACCTGCGGGAATATTGAGCTCACCTATACTTTCTCAGCGTTAGGACCCTTTAATTTCACACTTCAAATCGATACGAGCAGCCTGGCATTGAGTTTATCGATGAAGTCTCTTAAAGTTAGAATCCTTCAGTAGCACACTTCTACATCAGCCACATGTACTTAATAACTCAACTACAAAGATTGCTAGAATCAACGAACTCATTTAATTTTCTTCATCAGCTCACGAAACAATGAAAGCTACATGTGCGGGGTGCCATGGATAAGCAAGTAGCATCACCCAAATGCCAGAAGTCTCATAATCACAACCCTCGTAAGAAAAGAGAAAGTAGAATAGAACCTACGCCTAAATGATCTCAAGACCTCTTCCCTAATGATCTCAAGACCTCTTCCCTGGCCCCCCTCTCCCTCCCCAAAAAAAAAAGGAAAAGAACACTAAATCATCAATTTCACCTGCAAGAAATTGTATGCGAATGATTAAAACGCTGCATTTCCAATTAAGTAATGATTGAAAGTTGAAACTAGGGGGAAGGTGTTACTTTACATCCATGGCATGGTAATATGTATTTTGATTTCAAAAACAAAGATCAGAAATAATAATATCGATTTCAGAAGGAACCCCCATTCAACGAGAGAGAGAAACGTCGATTCTGTTACCATGAATTATACTTCCCCATGCAATCTATAGTTCTACACACTGCATTTTGATCAGGATTTTAGTAGCCAGAGTTAATCATTGTAAAGGTAAATCAAGCAGAAGATAGATAAGGTTAAATCATCTAACTGGTATCAGACATCAATAAAGGATTCCATCAATTGTAAATCTGAGTCATACAAATATTACATTATATGAAAGACAAAAAGCAGGCGAATGCAATCACACAAGCTTCGAGTTACAGAGCAAATATTTCTCAGTACTTGGGAAGATTGCATGTTAGGATGTAATGTAAAACTGAAAATTATCACCACCTTTCCCCTTGCAAGTACATCCAACATATCGAAGCGTAGTTTGTCACAAACATGCTGCCAGTAGGAAGAAAGATGGAGAAGATAAACAAAACAAGAGAAATCATGCTCAGGAAAAGTAGCAATATTACCAAATACACAAATAAAATCTCAAGATGAGAATGCTGTAGTTGAAAATCTACAAGCTAAATGGAATTATAACATCGTAACTTCCTTTCGAGCCCAAAAAAATAATTTATGAATACACACAAATATATCAAATCCAGCTGCAGAACATTTAAAATTTGGAAGCATGGTTTCCGTTCTTTTTTCACTTTTGACAAGAAAAATACTGAAAATAAGTTAATACATTGAGAATGGCAATATTCTCTAGTACAACATGATAAATACACAACAGAGCAGAGCATATTAGTCACCAGTTTGACACGGTAACACAGAAAGAAAACTCTCGCGAGGAAAAAAGATTAAAGAGAAGAAACTCTTTAATTCAACTTATAATTTGATTATTTGAATGAAAATGACGATGCGAGAATAAGCCGCGAAGAATTGCAACATGAGCTTATTTAAAATTACAATATTGTAGTCCGTAGACGTACCATTTATCTCCACACCGGTTCTTTATAGCAATAACGAGAAGCATTAATATTTAAAGGAAAATAGTGGATACCTGATTCAGATTAGATCAACACTTCTTCATATAACAGAATTTAAATGCCGATAATCTTGAGAATGATGAAGATTAAAAATGCAAAAAAGATCAAGAGGAAGAGATAGTCGACGAAGACGAAGAATGGGGTGGATCCATGATTCCTTTTCTTGGTTTTGGACTTGGATTCATCCAGTTCTTCAAGTTTTGCCATCATTTTGAATTGCACAGTTCAAGACTTTGGGATATGACGGATCTGTTATTTATATCTGTCTCCAAAGTTAGATAAATCCTACAATTGCAGAGGATGAAGATAGAATAAGGTCCATTGCGACCGCGGAAGATAGTGGGCGCGAAGGAGGCTCCGAAAAATGTTTGGGCCTCCGGTCCAATCTATGTGATCTCTTGTTTGAAGCCCAATCAAATTACTACCGAACTAATTACTTTTTCTTAGAGATTAATGAAATTAATTAATTGATATATTTATCATTTTATTTAATATAATTTATTTAAATTATAAGCTGCCACATGATCTAATCATACACACAAACATTTTAGAAATAAATGTTACAATTAGAAAATTTAGTTAGTTTTTTTAATTCTCAACTCAATTAGTTTTCATATTAAAGACTAAGGAGTAATACAACTTTTTAAATCCTTGAATTAAAATCAATATATTTTAACAACATAGTACCCATAATTTCTTATTTTTAATATAATCACTCCTCGCAATACAACTAATAAGGGTATTTGTAAAAATAAAGAATTTAATGATATTGATTGTTTGAGCAAATTTCAGTGAAAATTGAGATTAGTACGTTTAAACTGGGTGAATCTGGGCCACCAACAATGCGAAGAGCATAAAAAGGAAAGATGACTACTGCTATTAATGCGAGATAGATAAAGAAAATAAAGGAGATTCATATTGATGACGATGCGAGTAAGTACAGAATTGATTCAATAGTCGATAGCTTGCATGCTTCTATATGTTCACAGAGTATAGTAGAGCAAAAATAAATAGTTGGTCACTGGCTTCAGTCGCCCGTTTACTGTGTCTAACGGGCCTCAAGAATTCTAGGGTAGTGACCGCTTGATCTTCGGATCCTAACTGCTTGATTCGAATGGTGGAGCTGGCGACGAATAGGAGACTTGAGTGTGGTTCCACGGGCTCCCTAACTGCTAGACCGTTGAAGGTGCACCACGTCTAGAGCTGGCTTTGGCTGCTGGGCCTTGAATTGGTTTGACCCAATTCTTTTTTTGGAATATATTCACATTTGAAAAATGACTTTTATTAAAATATCACAACAACTTTAAGAAAATATTTCATAGTAAGAATTGAGAAACACCTTATAAATAGTGTTAGAGACCATCCACTTGATATTATATATGAATTGAAGAATGCACAAAAACTTGGCAACCCAGGTAGCTAAATGGATAAATGAATTCACCCAATACTTCCGTTCCGGAATATACTAGTATCAATTTTACACAAATCTAGGCAAATGCCAGTAGTTTCCAATCTTGACGTTGTTCATGCCCAATAAGTTTTTGTCTTGATACCAACTACAACAAATGTATCAAAGGAAAAAAGAATACACTAGTTGCTATTAATGTGATGGAGGTTTTATTCTTCTAGATTTTCCTAACCAGTTAATACCAGGAGGCGTTCTTTAATCTTTATACATACACAGGTAGATTAATAAGTCAACACAATGCATCATTAGGAAGAAGAACAAGCCTAAACAAGCTCTGTGTTTGTATTTGCATATCTCATCATCTATCCATATTCCATCTTTCTATCTGGTACTGCAACTTGCGTATTACGCCACGGCCAGAAGAAGGACGTGAACTCCCTCGCGGAATGGTGGGTTATATAACGAGGGATGGTAACCCTCAATCGACCTCCAGATTTTATCCAATGAATAAAAAGTTTTTGCAAGGTTGACGACTCTTTTAACTGCCTTCAATTCATGTTCCCCAAGATTCCATCTCTTCAACTCACTTTTCCCTGGTAGTAACAAGGTCAACAAGAAGCAGCAGCTATCAACTCAGCATGATGATGTACTAGATCAATAAGAGATTGGCTGATTTTTGTTATCATTGTTATTAGAACACAACATTTTGTGTACAAAGACAAGTATACGATGTGTCTATTATTACATGTCTCATATTGGATGAGTTATCTAGCACATCCTGACCAGTAAACAAATGCATGAGATCGCTAATGCATGCACATGTATAGAAAATGCAAGAATGGAGGAAGACGTTAATATGCACTAAATGGTTTCTCTTTTCATTCAGGAAGGCTTCAGAGGAAGGAAGTATGAAGAATTACCTTTGATTCTCAGGCGGCTGATTGTCTGGAAAATTAGACAATGTTGCTTCCTCAACTACTTCAGAAATTCGAGATTCTGATTTCTCGTTCGAATAGCTCAAAATGGAAAGACAAGTACATGGCTGAGAGTAATACGAAACAAATTACTGATGATTCTCATGTAAAAATCGTGGCCAATTAAAAAAATACTCACAAAAATGAATACATTTACACGGAAAAGACGTATCCACTTGAAACGCCTAATAATGGGGTTTCCAGTCAAACAACCACTCAAAATGGAAATGACACTATGGGATAAATAAGAAAGCAAAAAAAAAAAATTATAATAGTGCTTTAGTGTTTTTGGCGACGGATGGATAGGTGTGTGATAATTCAACTTAAAGTAACAAAAGGTGCCTACGTACGTGGAAAGTATTGTGACCCAGATGATCGAGCTCCACGCAGTCCACCCAAAGAAGCCTTTGTTCCACAGGAATTACACTATAAGTGATCAGATGTGCAATAGGCCAAAGTTTCCACCCTGCCTGTGAAGCATATTAGGCCAGTGTTGAACGCACATTTTATTTAATGGAATGCAGCAGAGCACAGTTAATAATCAGCCATGCAGATAGCATTAATGAATTAACCAATTGCGTGGGGATAAGAATAAAAGTTTATCATTATTTCTAATCAATAAGCATGTGCGGACTTGAAAAATTGCAAGCAAACATTTTGCTTCACAATCAAAGAACTATTTACCCCTTAAAATGTTCACTACATTAAATTAACCGCGTGTCCTTGCTTCTTTCTCCCTTTGCCCCCTTATCTGTTTTAAGCCTTAAGGAAGGGGGATAAAAATAAAGTACCATTTGATTTCCCCCCTTCTTAAATGGGTGAGAAGAATTAACTGGAGAGTTCAAAATTCATGATTAATCATATATAAATAGAGATGGGAATACGGGTCAGCCCGCGGATTGCGGGCTGGCCCGCACGGGTTGGTGGGCTGGGCGGGCCAGCCCGCCAACCATACTCCCTGGTGGCGGGCTGGGATTTCCCAGCCCGAGCCCGTCACGCCAAATAATTATTTTTTTAAAAAAATATTTTCTTTTAAACATGTATCCAAAGTTTGAAAGAGTGAAAGAAAGGTTAATTTTTCCCTCTTAAATATTAGCAAATAAGAAAAAAAATGCATGAATCCAGCCAGAGTAGAGGAGAAGGAGGAAGGTGGACCACCGGAGGCGTTGAAGCTGTTATCTTAACACCTTGAGGCTTGAGATGCTGTCGTTGGAGGAGTGTGTGGATGAGACTGAGACTGAGACTGAGACTGAGATCAAAGGAGAAGGAAATAAGGAATGAAAGAGAATTGGAGGGGTGTGTGTGTGACGGTGCGAGTGGAGGGGTGTGTGTGAAGAGCAGAGTGTCAGTGCTAGTTTGAAATAGGAATTATGACTAGTCATTAAGAGACTTGGCACTTTGCCTTTGTGCTCAATGTCACGGGACCATTACCCTCTCCCCCAAAACACGTGTCGTAGGGGTGCGCAGCGTCCCGCTTCTTATAGCACAGCAACCTCCCAAACCTCGCCGATGTGGGACTTGTGACATTCTCCCACAGCCAATCCGCGAGCGACCTCGCCGCGGACGACCACCACACCGTTACCCTCTCCCCATTACTCTCTCCCCGCCGACAGGGGCGTGCAGCGGGCGTGCGGCGTGCGGCGTCAAAAGGTTCAGGGCTGGCTCTGATACCACTTGTCACGGGATCATTACCCTCTCCCCCAAAACACGTGTCGTAGGGGTGCGCAGTGTCCCGCTTCTTATAGCCCAGCACCCTCCCAAACCTCGCCAATGTGGGACTTGTGACATCAAGCAAGCACACACATGTATACACTGTATGCGTAGGTACTCTCATAAGTCATAATTGCACCTTGTCTTATCTAGTACATGTCAATGTCATGATTCTTTCTTTTTTGGCAGAATGTCATGATTCTTTCATCCCTAAAATTAACCCATCTATGCATCTAATATATTGTGCTTGTCAGATTGTATATATTTTTTTCTCACTATAGCAAAATGTGCTGAACAGAGTGAGGCGTATGTCAGTCTGTGCACTTTGCCTTTGTGCTCAAGCAAGCACACACATGTATACACTGTATGCGTAGGTACTCTCATAAGTCATAATTGCACCTTGTCTTATCTAGTACATGTCAATGTCATGATTCTTTCTTTTTTGGCAGAATGTCATGATTCTTTCATCCCTAAAATTAACCCATCTATGCATCTAATATATTGTGCTTGTCAGATTGTATATATTTTTTTCTCACTATAGCAAAATGTGCTGAACAGAGTGAGGCGTATGTCAGTCTGTATGCATCAGTAGCTAGCTCAAGGCTCAAAGTGTTCACAGATGCTGACTGTTGGCTCATCCGCTCATGGCTCGATGCATTTTGAAAATTCATAATTGCACCTTGTCTTATCTAGTACATGTCAATGTCATGATTCTTTCTTTTTTGGCAGAATGTCATGATTCTTTCATCCCTAAAATTAACCCATCATGCATCAGTAGCTAGCTCAAGGCTCAAAGTGTTCACAGATGCTGACTGTTGGCTCATCCGCTCATGGCTCGATGCATTGTTTGAAAAATTAAAATATTTTAAACTATTTTTTAATTTATTATGTATTATTTATACTACTATAAAGAAAATATAAAGATTAAAAAGGTAAAAAAAATATAAAATATAGTATTTTTAATTTTTTTAAAAAAAATAAATGGGTTAGGCGGGCTGGCCCGCCAACCCGCGGGCTCAGCCCGCCTAACCCGCGGGTTACACGGGAGGGGCTAGAAGAGCCCGCCCCCCTAGCGGGCTGGCAAAACGCCAGCCCGAGCCCGCCAAAGTTTGACGGGGACCCAACCCGTTTTACCAATTTTAGATATAAAAAGGAAGACCATTAAATTTTTAAGCCGAATGATGCTTAACTTGCCAAGAAGGGATGCTCTCTTGATTCTTACTGCTACAATGCCCTTATGGATGCCATGTCCAAGTGTGGGAGAATGAATTAAGCACTGAAACTCTTTAAGCGAATGGAAGATGAAGGTTGTGAACAGACAGTTTACACGTACACAATACTCATCAATGGACTTTTCAATGGGCATGGGAATGAGGAGGCATTGAAGCTGTGGGACATGATGAAAGACAAAGGTATCACACCAAATGTAGCCTCCTTTAGGGCACCTTCAATAGGACTTTGCCTTTCAGGTAAGGTAGCAAGAGCATACAAGGTCATGGATGAGCTGGCCCCTATGGGGATTATTATTCCTAAGAAGGCTTATGAAGATATGATCAATGTGCTGTGCAACCCCGGACGTGTGAAGGAAGCCTGCAAATTAGTTGATGGAGTTGTGGATAGAGCTAGGTAAATACTTGGAAGGATTCGAACTGTACTTATTAATGCCTTGAGGAAAGCTGGGAAAGCTGGTTGATGCATAGCAAGACTGGTATTGGGTATGATCGGATGGGTAGTATCAAAAAGCGAGTCAAGTTCCAAAACCTTGTTGACAGATGGTTTCAGCAGCTAGATGTTGCCTAGGTTATGTATGAATATGTTCATCATCAAGATGTTTCCTACGTTATGCATAAATATGAAGTTTTATCAATGCAACTGTCATGCGTTTTGGTGCCTTTTAGGATTGTTCAACTTGTGGGGTAAGATGCTGGTTCATGGCAAATGCAGATGATGATCATTGAAGCTTAGGATGCTACTGGAATCGAACAATATGTTATCCTTTGTTGATGTGATGCCTCGGGTTTAAGGCAACTGGTTAGTAAGAAGTACATTAATAATATACAATTTAGTTTTAGTTGTACTTTATTCAGAAAATACATAAATAAAATAGGGCTAAAAATGAACAAGCAGCAATATAGCATAGCTTCCCTGTATCGTATAGATGTTGACTGTGTTCCTACCGAAGACTGGGCTATCCTATTCCTATATTAGCTTTGTTATTAGGGCCATTGGCAGGGACATCCTTTTTTTTTCACTTTTTGTTGAATGTTTCACTTATAGAGTACTGTGCACGAGTAAGATTAGTTTGACATGGGTAATACTTGTTGCTACCGTTGTGTTGAAGATGAATTGGTGAGCCTTTTTTTGGCATATTAATGTCTTCACTGCTTATCCACATCACTTTCGTCCTCAAGTCTACTTTTCTAAAAGGAATTTTTTATTCTAAATATAAATTCACTTATACATATTATTGTAATTGCAATTTTTGAGTGATAGATGTGACATGCCTTGGGTGTAAAGAAACGTTGTTTGGAACATTGTTTCCCCAACGGTACACGTAAATCAAGATAAAATCATCTTAAAATCTTTAAAAATCATCTCGAAATCCATAAAAACCATATTAAAATCCGTAAAATATCTTAAAATCTATAAGCTCATTTCTCTCAATGAAATTCCAAACATACACTAAGTTGGGTATACATGTAAGTCAATCGAAAACACCCGCAAAATTTTTTTTGCTAAGAACGTGTTTCTCCAACCGAAGACAATCATTTTTAAGTCATTATCGAATACTAAATATAGGTATGTCTTCCAATGGTATTAGAACATTATTTCACTACGTTATGATAAACTAACTCTACTAAACCCAACTCCCATTGGTAAAACACCCACCAATTAAAAGAAAAGTCATAGGGTCATGCTCATGAGATGATCTAGGGCACATCCAAATTAGGTTGTGGATTAGCCTTAGCCCAATGTCAAGAAAAACATGTTTATTGATTAAAGTGATAGCTTGACCTCCCTCCAAATCAAGTGCTTAAGGCAACCATCTTATTGACTATTTGCCCACATACAACACCATTGAGTTCAGCCATTAATTTGTCTTTTCAAATGCCTTTTATTATTGATTAATATAAACCTTTCACCAATCATCAAAAGCTAATATAATGGTAAAATAACCATTGAGTCCCTTTTATTAGGATCACTAATCCCTTTCGCATACAATCTTACCCAATTAATATCAGTTTCACATCTCTAACAGGCTCGGAGAAAATGAAAGAGAAGGTGGAAATTAAAGTATGCACTGAGCATAAAACTCTAATGTTTTTGGAGTTTAATCATTGGGTAAACATAATTTTTTTTGTTCTCATAGTTCACTTGATTTGCATTTTAATCCCTATAGTTTTAAAGTTGTGCTTTTGATCCCTGAAATTTAGTCTATCTGAAACAGCTGTACCTATATTTTCAAAAGGACTTAAATCACCGTTAAAATTGTTAACATGTTGCTGAAGTCATTAAGTTTGCTGACGTGACCTGATGACTGAATGTACTGGATTGGTGACTTGGATTTTAAAAAAAGGTAAACAAAACTTGTGGTCTTCAAAGTTTCACTTAACTTGAGTTTTTGGTCTCTGTGATTTTAAAGTTGTATTTTTTGCCCATGAAGTCTAATTTGTCTGAAACCGTTAGTCTTTATAATTTTAAAAGAATTTAAATTAGAGGCTAACACATTAAAATTATTGAATTGTCACGGTCGTTAAATTTGCTGATGTAGCTTGATACTGGATATTGGATTGGTGACTTGAATTTAAAAAAAAAAAACATGAGTCCTGTTCGAAGAAGACTGTGAAACTGTGAGTATAAAAAACTTTGTATACCCTTTTTTAAATCCAAGTCACCAAGTTAATATAGAGTCATCAAGCAATCTCAGCAAATTTAACAGTGAGCAATTTTAATAGTGATTTAGATTCTTTTAAAATTATAGGGACTAAGGGTTTAAAACAAACAAAACTTCAAAAATGAAAAACACAATTTTAAAACTATAGAAATTAAAATGTAAATCAAGTAAAATTATGAGATCAAAATTGATGTTTACCCTTATCATTTAATATGAACAAACGGCATAGCTTTTGGATTTTTCGTGGTTAAGGACCATACAGCCCAATCGAGGAAGAAATTTTGGACCAAGTGATCCCCACTCTACTCTCTTTTGTGTTCCGAGTTCTGATTGGCCATTATGTGACCGACACAAGCGGCCGATATAATTGCACGTGCGAGATTCTTATTCTCTTCCTTCTTTCCTCGAATCTATAGTCCCGTCTATATAACAATTACAAAATCACATTTATCTAAATCGAGTTAAAATTACTCTTACATACTTATATCATAAAGTGTAAATCATATTATAAACATAGCTTACACCGTTAATTTAAACAAACACAGAATCATTTTCTAGGATTCGAAATTTGATCATTGATGTTTGTATGATCGAATTCGTTGCTAATTAACATATTCACAAGCTGATTGTTGAACGTTGTTATTTATTTAATGCAAGTAAGTATTTGTATAATTACTAAGTTGTGCACTGAACAGTTATTATTGTTCCATAATAACAGGAACGGGACAAAACAACTGCCTGTTTGGGAAGCCATTTTTCCAAACGGTACACGTAAGTCGAGACAAAACCATCTTGAAATCTGTAAAAACCATCTCGAAATTCATAAAAACCATCTTGAAATCCGTAAAACCATCTCGAAATTCTCAAAATGCCTCAAAATCTGCAAAATCCATTTTTCCAACGGAGTTCCCAAACAAGCACTTTGTGTATGTTTGGAAACTCGTTGGGAGAAAGGAGTTCTATTGAGAGAAATAAGTTTATGGATTTCTAGATGATTTTACAGATTTCAAGATGATTTTATGAATTTCAATATGGTTTTTATAAATTTTAAAATGGTTTTATTTCGATTAACGTGTACCGTTTTGACAACGAAATTCCCAAACAAGCAAGTACTTTAGAATTTCATTGAAAGGCTCCACCAAATCGATCCTTACTTCCTTTTATTTGTGATTCATGCTTTTTCATGACCACGTAATTCGATTAAGGACCATATATAGTTACGTCAAGCTTCTAAATATATATTATCTCAAGTTGTACAATTACATATATGTGCAAATGTCCCATTTTCGTGTCCAAGCTTGTTGGTATTGGTGATTAATGCTTTATCATACAAATTAAGAAATATTATCAAATCGTCACTTCCAAAAAATGTTCAAAGTTAGGAAATATGATAGTATTATTGAAAAAAAAAAGTAACTAATGTTGTATTGAAATTTTAAAGCGCATGAAAGATAAATAGAAAAAAAAAGAAACATATTTAAAAGTAGCAATTTTATGTATAAGGTACTGAAATCTTCTGATTAATTAGAAAAGCAATAATCACTGTATGAAATATTTTCGTGGGGCTTCATAAACAGTAAGTATCAAAGGAGATTGAGATTGGCACGTGAAAATCTAATGTGGACCATCCTGCAGGTCGTGACTTTAATTCTGTGTCTTTGGCTAATTGGAATTGCATGCTAGATTGTAGACGTGAGTTGTCAATTCAGTTAAATGAGATCAAACAGAGTTTAACTGGTATAAGGATTGGGTTATTATTCTCACTTATTCGATCCTGAGGAGCAGTGACGGACTCAAGACCCTGTTATAGGGGGTGCAAACTATTTTCTGAGTAAATAAATGAGGTTTATTTTTAATATCTTTTGAGAAGAATTTGAGTAAAAATTCAGCGGGTTCAAAATTAGCAAATGAGTGGATGCAAAATAAATCACATAGTACTAATATATACCTAATTTTTTGAAAGTCAGGGGGTGCGGCTGTACCCGGTGAAATGGGTGTAGGTCCGCCCTTACTGAGGAGTGCCACTTTGTTGTGGCTCCAATCGTAATGTTGGGGGAAGCATCACCACAGCTTAGTGAAACTAGGTTGACCTACTTGTATGGCCAGACTAAAGGGTTTGCTTGACTTGTTCTAGTGCCCACAAGGACAGGCGCTAGTGGATCGTACGTTAGGTTCCCTACCCTTGAATCGTGGGTGAGTCTAACCTCTTTCCTAAAATTTATGTAACAAAAAAACAACGGACCCGTTTGAAAACGCGGTAGAGAAATACTTTTACATAAATCGAGATAAATATATAAAAGAGATTATCTCATTCTACAAATTCAAAATTTTAGTGGGATCAGCCAAGTTGACGAATGCTTTGCACTTGACACTGGTTCTCATTCCTCTCACGTGCGTTTTATATAGTGATAATTTCAGAATTTAACTTAAACACAATTGAATTCGTTGTTCCACTTTATGTGGTCCGAGCCTGGCCTGTCGTCAGCAACTTTCCCTGTGTAAATTGAAAACGAGCAAAGAGCAACCAACCTCAGCTTTTGGGTAATTACAAACGCTGAAAGGAGGTTGGCATACTTTAGAAAGTTGAAAACAAATCACCCTATTACATGTGTGAATCTATTAGGAGAAAGAAGTTTATAAATTTTAAGATGATTTTACGGATATCAAAATACCTTTTACAGATTTTAAGATATTTTTATCTTGACTTACGTGTACTGTCGGGAAAAAAGTTTTTCTAAATATGCACATTAATGCTTTACAGATACTTTTGTTTTTTAATTTTAATATTTTTATACACATTAAAATATTGATCTTGGTATAATATTAGATTGATTAATAAGTCATATGTAGGGTAGAGCCTCTCATTTTCAAAAGGTGGCTCGCACAATAAATTGCAGGGAAAGTGTTAAGCTGCCCTTAGCCACATTTGTATTTGTAGCCCCCAAGCGCCAACCCATACCTATCTTGGCATGAAGAAGAATTCAATCTCTCTCTCTCTCTCTCTCTCTCTCTCAGCCATTTAATTCCGTGGTCTATATACTATTGTCTCCTCTTCATCTCCATGACTCCACGTGGAGCTTGTAAAACGGGTTGCCTCCATGGCGGGTCAGGCAGCGGGTTGGTATTTTACCAGCCCCACCCATCAATTTGTCAGATTTTTTCCATTTTTTTACACATAATTAACTTGAACATAACACATTTAATTTAAATTATAAACAATACAACTTATACATATATAATACATTGAATTCAAATTACATATAAAATGTAAGTTAAATAATTAACAATCATCTAATATTAATTATGTCTATATTAGGATAATAAGTTCACATATTTTTTTATTAATTCAATTTTATTTTATTTTCTTTTTGAAAAAAGAGAGAGGTTGACGGGTTAGAGTTGGATTAAAAGGACTCGTCTTTCTTCGTCTGGCATGCCATTTTTTAGCCAATACATTCCACCATTTTTGGCGGGTCGTATTACACGGACCTCATTCTGCAGCGTTCAATCGTTGAGCCTTTCTAATTCAAACACAAGACAAATCCCTTTACATATAACATGGATATACACAGAGAGAGACCTTTCACTTAGTGGGGCTCCTTTTGCGCTTCTCTGTTTCCCATCAGAGCAGATAATTTCACTCAGAACTGCTACACACTTCCTTCCTCTTGTTCTTGTTGTTCTTCTTCTTCGTCTTGATGCCTCAACACCAACCGCCATCGTTGATGGAACCGGTACTTCTCAGTAACTACAGCAATGGCGGCGACTGCGGGAGCCGTGACTGTGATATCATAAGCTGGTTTGAAGATGTGACCAACAACGCCGGTTCTGTTCAGACTCAGATGCTATCTAAGATTCTGAAGCAGAACCATGGAGTCGAATACCTCAAGAAGTGGCTAGGAGACTATAATATTCATGACATGGACGACTCTGCATTGGAATCGCTTTTCACTTCTGTGGTACCTCTGGCGTCACATGCAGATTTTGAGCCCATTATCCAGAGAATTGCTGATGGGGACACTGCCCCTTTACTCACTCAACAATCCATAACCACCCTTTCCTTGAGGTACACACCTCCTCCTCCTCCTCTTCTGATCTTCTTCTTTCTTTTTTATGGTCACGTTGAGTAGGAATCAGAACATTAAATAGAGACCGCACATGCCCTCTATGGCGACTTGCACGGTCACGGGTTTATCTTTGACAGTAGAATTTGTTTGAGTTGAAGCATAAAGTTGTTATCTTTCTTTGTAAGGAAACAAAACCCTCCATCTCTCTCTCTCTCTCTCTCTCTCTCTCTCTCTCTCTGTGATGGATTGCTATGTATGTTCTACAGTTCTGGAACCACCGAGGGAAGGCAAAAGTATGTACCTTTCACCCACCATAGCGCACAGACTACCCTCCAAATTTTCACTTTAGCAGCAGCTTATAGATCAAAGTTTGTCTCAATCTCAATCTTCCTCAGTATTTTCTGTATACTGTTTTCTATTATTTCCTTTTTAGAACCTATCAATCTTTTTTCTGCTGATAATAATAATAATAATAATAATTGCAGAGTCTATCCCACAAGAGAAGGAGGAAGGATTCTGGAATTCATATACAGCAGCAAGCAGTTCAAAACAAAAGGAGACTTAACAGCAGGAACAGCCACAACACACTACTACGCAAGCCAAGAGTTCAGGATCAAGCAAGAGAAAACGAAGTCGTTTACTTGCAGCCCATACGAAGTAATCTCAGGAGGAGACTACAAACAAGTCACTTACTGCCACCTCCTCCTCGGCCTTTTTTACTCTGAACAAGTAGAGTTCATAACCTCAGCTTTTGTCTACAGCATAG
>JANTPZ010132231.1:0-40408 GCA_025593235.1 Vachellia pachyceras
ACATCAATTAGTAATTTCTTAATTCACGTGTAAGCTTCAAAAAAGATGAAATAAAGTGGGTACAAGTGTCAAAACTATAAAAAAACACAGACGAGGGGGGTAGAATATTGCGATTAATTACTTTTCCCGTACATGCTGTCCCCATTTCCAAGACACTAATTCCTCGGTAATTTTGAAGACCAGTACCTTCCTCTAAGCCCTGTCATTTTACACACACACATATATATAATATTCTCTTACTTTCACTAATTCCCTCCAACTTCAAAACCATCACTGAACAACACTTGTAAATTCGAATCACGTTCTTTGCTAACGATCCTAACCTTTTTTTCTTTATAAAAGGGTGTAGAGACAAGGTGCCGCCTCGTCTGAAATAATCCATGGTTCCTCCAACTTTATTGTCCTCCCTCATGGTCACATTCTCTTTAGGCCTTCCACATCTTTCTCTCCTTTTGCTATTGTGGTCTGAACTCTCTTGTTCTTAACGACCTTTCTCCAAACGGATCGTCGGCCACGACAGACACAAAACCAAGAGGAATAATAGAGAGCCATTAATGATAAGCTCGAAGCTAAGCTATTCACGGTTCAATAATGACCGTGAGAGTATTGAGTAACTGTCCCATAAACTCACCCGCTTTTCTCACCATCAAAAGTAAATCCGTTACCGTGAGACTTTTCTCACGAATTGAACAAAACTGTACGGAAACTGAAGAAACGCATAGCAACTTATTTCCTCCATTGTTTCTCACAGACAAAAGACTATCCGCGAGAAGCTGTCGCGTTTATTGCGGGTGATCCTTACAGGGACCCCTCATTTCGCACGGTCCCTCCTTATCTGACGCTCATGTTCCAACCATATGAACGAGAGCATCAATGTTTATGACATGTATCAACTCCGAGGCCTTACGATCTCTTATTACTTGTTGCTTTATTCATCTCTCCTACGTAGTACAATGTTATGTACAGTTTTAAGTTCAGCTGTGTGATCATCGTTCCCCCAAGATCCCTACAACATATCTGTGCTCTCCTTTTTTAAGCCAAAAACCAGGTCATTAATTTCGGCCACAAAAACCCATTTCTAATGGCGCACACGCACGCACACCCAAGTCATATTCAAACTGATGTGGAGCTCTAGTTTGCATTTGAAGGGCTTCCATCAAACAGAAGAGCAGAGACGCAGTTAAAGCAGAGGAGGCTCTTATTGGTTCTTTTTTCCTCGTGCCCATCTAACTTGTTCATCTCCATTAAAATCCTTTTCCATACAACTTCTATGGGTTTGGTATGGTAATAATATATGAGGTGGGCTATTGGAAACTAAAGGATATATAAAACGGAAAAGACGTCGCTTTGGCCGAGTGGTTAAGGCGTGTGCCTGCTAAGTACATGGGGTTTCCCCGCGAGAGTTCGAATCTCTCAGGCGACGGTTTCAATTTTTTCCCTTCTCATGCTGATATATGGGCCTCATTGTATTTGGGACTGCTTCTCTTACCTTTCCTTTATTTTGTACCTTAAAGGAACAACTATGTATTGGGCATATGGGCCTCACTATCACCCTAGCCATTCATTCTGTATTTGGGCCTACTTTTCTTATATTTCTTTTGTGTTGTGAATCTGTGTTGTTGTTGTTTAATATGACAAAGAAATTCGTGTATCAGAAAGTTTATTGTGTATTAACGTAAACTTTATCCAAATCATTATCCTTACTCTTTGATCTTAGCTAGATATTTCATATTCGACCACATCTTGGTCTAGTAAATATTGTTCCAATCCAGTCGCGGGGAGTGTCACTTTGTTGTGGCTCCAGTCGCAACGCTTGGGGAAGCATCTTTACAGTTAAATGAAGTTGGGTTAACCTACCTGTGCGGTTAGATCTGAAAGGGCTTACTTGAATTGCTCAAGTGCTTCACAGGGACAGAACCTGGTGAATCATGAGTCAAGGACTCTGATCTTGAATTATGAGTGAGCCCAACCCCTTTCCTAAAAATTTTTCACCTAAAAAATATTCTTCCAATCCAAATAATCCCACACACTGCTTCCCAATTCAACCTAAATATAATAAAACCTTGAGAAACAAAGGGCCTACTTATTCGATTCGAGTAAAATATGAATTCTCCTATAGAAAACAGAAATGCGCAAATTAGCCACATTCTTTAACCACCATGGTATCAACATGACATCAAATAATTATTGCTCAACAAACAACTCTCAAAAGCCATGTATTACAAGCTCTCAAGTTTAAGGGTTCATTCAAGAAGCAAGCAAAGAAGGGCAGTGCTGTTAAAAACTGATCCATCCCATGACACTTAATGCTGCTTCCAAATACATACAATGTTAATTAGTATTATAGTGCACAACATCCAATGTTAATCCTAACAATTCCTTGCTAGTTAACAGTGATTGAAGAAGCCAGCTCTGATACCATTTTAAGAACCGAAGGAGAAATGATCTTGCACTTGACATTCGGTTTGATGAATAAAAATACAAATAGATGATCGTAACTTGACATTCAATTAGATAAATAGTACAAATATAGGTTTATATAGGTAAACCACAAACTAATAGTTAACCTAGAATCTAATATTTCATACATAAGATATGATATAATATCAATAATAAATCACATTAAAAGCTTGTTTGCCTCATCTTCTTTAAAACCTAGGTTTTGTTTCAAAATCTAAGTTTTACTTCAAAACTTAGTTTTGTCCAAGTACAAGAAATTTTTAGAAAAGCTATTTTGGTTACAATTTGAAACTTAAGTTTCCTCTTTCATACTTTTTCCTTACTTCTCTTTCCTCTTTCATACTTTTTTCCTTCTTTCTCTTTCATCTCCCGTACTTTTTCTTTCTTCTCTTTCCTATTTTCTACTTTTCATTCTCTCTTTCCTTTTTCCTACCAACTTTTCTGCCTCAGAATCCGCATAAGCTAATAACTTCCCAAAAATAAATCACTTTTCAAAACTTAGATTGTGCATTGAAATCTATAAAAGCTATTTTCCAAAATCTATTCTCCAAAACCTAGATTTTGCCTTGAAATCTATAAAAGCTACTTTTAAAATAACTTCTAAACAAGCCCTAAATCTCAATATAATCATATTAGTCTTAACACCTTTTCAAACTCAAGATGGATCTTGAATTTGCCTACCAAAATCTATTGGGCAAACCAATCTGAGAGCGAACTTCTTGATGGGAAGGTGAAGGTGGCACAACGTAATTTAGACAGAACTATAAACTAGCGAACTACAAGGATCGGGACTAAACCAAAGGAACTATAGGCTTGTTTGGATGGCCCGTTTGAACATCCAAAAATCATTTCTGTGCTTACAGAAATAAAATTTCTCACATATTTATTTCAAAATGTGTCCGTCCTCCCAACGGACTAACCAAACAAGCTCTAATTGGATCTGGATGGAACTAAAGGAATCTCGAGGATTTGAAAGTAAATATATAGTCTTTTGGGACAGAAACAAATAGACAGACGGAGCCAGACGATTGCAAAGAAACAGTGGGGATTCGGATGGAACCTAACGATATACAAGAAAAGAAAGTGCGCATTACTAAGCATCATACAGTAACAAACTCTGATAGAGAATCAAAGAAAAAATTAAAACAAACCAATGAGTATGTTGAGTAAAAACTGCAAGAGAAATCAAATAAGCGGAGGTTGTGGGTAAGCAAAGTTTCTCATGCAAAAGAAGGCAAATAGAAAAAAGTCCCAAAACAAAGAACTGATCCATCCCACGCATTATTACAGGTCTCATTTAAACCTCATATACAATAAAAAGACACGATGAGATTTGTTTCAGTCGAAGAACATGTATCATTTGAACCAGACATAATCCAAGTGTATTGTAGTGCATAACATCAGTTGTTAATCCTTAACAATTCCTTGCTGATTATCAGAAATTGAAGAAACTTGATCTGATACCAGTTTGAGAACGATCTTAACAATTCCTTGCCGTTAAGTTTAAGATTTGCGAAGAGGAAAAAAAAGCCTCACATACTAAATCGATCATATGAAAATTTTAAAGTCCAAAACCAAAAACTGCACGAATCCTTTGGAAAATGAGATCCCGCCATCCTCTCTCAGTGTTCTCCACCACAGTGGCATTCCCATAGCTGCATTTGCAAGCAATCGAAACAGTCAACTTTAGGATCATAAACACAAGACGAAATAGCCAGAAACAAAAATAATTAAACACTCACCTGTCTTCCTCGGGCACATCAGAATGTGTCAGCTTGATAATCGTAACCCCTGGTTCAGGTTCCTCAAACACAAGTCTAACCTGAAAAATGCATTTCCACCGGTTACATTAATCTTTCACCCACTCATGCTAAAAAAATCAAATCCAAATCATTCAATTCAGGGGGGAAAACAAAACTTACCGTAGAATGAATCCCATCAGGCCAGTTCCCAAACCTCCATTTCTGCACAATCAATTTAGCTTCCTGTAATTGCACATTTGTCCCCATCACCGACCCATTAAAAATGAAAAATTCTCCACCAACGTGCTTGCTTATCTTCGCATCACTCTGCGTAAAACCTTTCCACCTATTCTCATCCATCAATATCTCGTATAAATCCCTGGCCCTACAACTAAACTTCTCCGTCAATGTGATCGTTTTACGACCTTTCTTGCTATCACTCTTGACCTTTTTCTCCACCACAGCCTCTTTCTTGGGCGCAGTGGCGGAAGTTGAGGCAGCTGGATTCTGCTGAGTCCCTTTTTTGGGTTCCAAGTCGTCTTTGACCGGTCCACCTTTCGCCATACTCTCGACCCAAACCTTGATTTTGTCCAAGACTAAAGGTTTACCCCGTGAAATCATAGCCTCCTTGAGCCTCTTGCCAATGGGCCCTTCGTCATTGACAGTGAACTTAAGCTCAGGATCCTCGTCGGCATTCTCATCAGAGATATAGGGAACTTGCACGGTCCCATCGACCTTGAGCAAAGATTTGCCATCGGAATCCTTGGCTTCTCCTTCCCAGGATAAAGAGAGACTGAGTTCGTAACCGGGAATGATTTTGCCCTTTCGAATATTGACGTAGGCTTCGCCATCGACCTTGTCAACGTTCTTGGTCTTGATGAAGAGGTCGCCCTCGCCATCAAGAACGGTGAGATCAGAGAGAAGCTTGGAGAAGAGGTTTCTGGACCATTCTAGACAGTCAGTTTCTGCCCAGTGCCAATTGTGAACGTTGGTGCCGTCGGCCCTATCCTCGACGATCCAGCGCTTGTCGCCCTCGCCTAACCTAGCCATGGAATAAGAGAAAGGAAGAAGGAAGGAAGCTGAGGGAGAAGGGCAACGCAAGATGGGATCCGAGAGGCTTGGGGATATGCGAATTGTTTGGACAAGACAGGAGGGAAGGAAGACGGATAAAGAACGAGGTCAAAATCTGGACTCTTCCGAATTTAGAAGGATCCAGAAACTCAAACCCAAGAATGGTCCAGAATCCTCCCAGGCCCGCTCCCCCCTCCTAGTTCTTTTTTCTATACAATAAAAATTAAAAGAAAATTATAGAATTTTAGAATATACTGATAAAAAAAGGGATTTTGTAAAGGTAAAAAATACAGGTTAAGTGTGAGTGACACTACTTTATTTACCAGTGAATCCATCACATAATTTTACTCCCGTTGACAATGGTGTATTCCTTCGTTCTTTCCTTCAACTTTTTATTGCCATCATTTTTCCCATGAAATATAGCTAATTGTCTGATCAAAATATTTCAATTTTTTTTAGTCAGATTGTCAAAATGTTTTAAAATAGAAAAATTATATTTCATTACTTACTCCATTGAAAGTAAGAAATTATCTTGAAAACATGTAAGAATGCTGACAGTTACATAATTTATCATAAATATTTTTTCCCACATGAAATGTTTGAAATGTTTTTACGTAAGTCAAAATAAAATTCCTCTCATATATTTATATTACATTATTTAAAATCACTTAAAAAATTTAATCTAAAATAGATGTAGGTAACTTATTTTATTAAGTATTAAGAATATTTAAAATATGTTTGTCGAAATAAATTAAATTCCTTTAAAGGTTGACTTATGTAATTAGAAGAAGTATATTACTCTATAATTTTTATCTTGAATTAACTTTAAAATGTATACATAGCCTATGATTGGAGAAGTTCACTTAAATACTAAATACTTATATTTTCTGAACTCTCTAATCTTTTTTTTTTTTGCCGGCTAAACTTTGATAATATTATGTAGTTTAATATATATTTCTCAAGATCATGTAGGCTCCGCTTGGATGGAGAGAAAAGTTGAGAGGAAAGAAAATGGGAGGAGAGAAAAGGGGAATGAGAGAAAACTTGAGAGAAAATATTATCACCTCTCATGCTTGGATGGACGAGAGAAAACATAGAGGAAAGAAAATGGGTAATTGAATAAAAGATTAAAATACCCTGAAATATATTTTATTCCTTTTATCTCTCTTTCTCTTCTCTCACATTTTTTTCTTCTTTCCATATCAAAGCACCCACGCACACGTCTCTCTTCTTCTCTTGTGAGACGCACACGTCTCTCTTCTTCTCTTGTGAGTTTTCGTGGAATTTTGGTTCTGGTTAGGGTGTTTGCTGTTAGATGCGTTTTGTTCATTTGTTTCTGTGATTGATTCAGTTCGATCTATCAAGAATGAAGCGGAGGATTTGTTAGTTGTGCAGTGAAGAGGCATTGTATTGTGGCTCTGATTCTGCGTTTGTTTTCTGGAAATGTGATGCTAAGGTTCATAATGCTAATTTCTTGGTTGCTCGCCATATTCGAGAGGTTCTATGTCGTGATTGCAAGTGTTTTGCCGGAAAGAAGAGAAGAGCGCGCGTGAAAGTGATGATAGGGGCAGCGGGTGGAATAAAATTTTCTTCTCATTTTCTCTCCACATGTTTTGCATGACAACACCATACCCTTGGAATGATAACACCATCTGCAGGTAATGACAACACCATCTATTGGACATGACAACATCATGCCCTTGTAAGGACCTGGTATACACCATGCCCTTGGAATGACAACACCATCACAACATCATACCCTTGTAATGACAACAACCTGTGCATCACTTTTCTTTCCTCCCACATTTTTCTCTACATCCAAACAGGAGAAAAAGCATTTCTCCCTCAATTTTCTCTCCTAATTTTCTTTCCTCCCCTCTTTTTCTCTCCATGCAAGCAGGGGTAAGGATAGCCTCAAAAGAGGCCACCAGCCGTGCGAGCGGTTTACCCCTGGCCCTCCCTGATCAGAAGCTTCAAAATGGAGGCATGACAGAAAACGACCATAGGGATATCGCCATGCCTGCCGCCAAGTCAATACCCGCCAAAGTCCAAGGCGGGTCACCCTCTGCTTCAGTACCTGATTCTTTGTTTGATTCCTATTGCTATCGCGGCCAGCAAACACCAAGAACTCAGCGATTCAAACGAGTCGGAGAGCCCAGTTTACCCATTCTGGAGACCGAACCGGACAATGGCAGGCGAGTCGGGAGGGGTCAGCGTTCCAGATCAGCGAGGCTCAGGGCTAAATCCAATCCCCAGCCCCAGCCACAGCCCAGAATGAATGCTTCGCCACTATCAGATACTTGTTTTGGAAATATGAAAATATTGCCTCAAGATTTCTTTCAAATTGATGCGTTAGACCTTGCCCCCCGTTTGTTGGGAAAGTTTCTTCGCAGGGACGATGTCGTTCTCCAGATTACCGAGGTAAAAAAGCTTCTCGTCGTCTTTCCTTTTGCAGTTCCTCGTTGGATTGCAATAGGACGACATCAGTTTTTGGATGATAGTTTTGCTGTCTAGAGTCGGACAAAATAAAACATACGGTGCTGCCCACAGCAACAAGTCTGGTTGCCCCCTCTGACATCTCATGCTGAATTAATGTTTGCCTGTTTCAATTTTTTAGTGAGCTATTGTATGTAGAATGAATAGAATACATCTGCCTGGTTACGTGTGTGTTGGGGGTGCGGGACAGACCATATCTGGTATTTAACGAGGAATTCATATCAGGTAGGTGGAAGCATACAGACCAAATGATTCAGCCTGTCATGGTCGATTTGGCATTACAGCGAGAACTGCTCCTGTTGTAAGAAGCTTTATTTGCTCTCTTTTTAAATGCACATTTTCATCTTAATCTCTGCCTATATTGAAGATTTGAGGATTCTGAGTAATTTATAGATTAATTTTTTTCAAATGGTTTGTTTCTAACTCGTAGTTTGGACCCGGTGGACATGCGTATGTTTATCTTTGTTATGGTCTCCACGTAATGCTGAATGTTGTTGCTGACAAGGAAGGAGCTGGAGCTGCTGTTTTGATACGTTCTTGTGCCCCCATCAGCGGTAAAGTTATTTTATGATTCACCTTTGTTCATATAACTTATTACATTATTTTTTGAGTCTAGCCTATCTGTCATGCCTAGCATAGCTTATATTCAACTCTGTGTAGTCCTGGCTGGTTTTGGTAAAAAAATCATTGACGTAATAATTGTGTGTGTGGGTAGTGTGAAGACTTCAACTCACGGATAATCGAAGTTCAGAATCATTATTCGCCTTCTTAAATTCAAAATACCATTAGCATCTTTGTCGCATCATCAATCTCTGGTTCACGGTTTATTTACCTCCAAATAACTGTTCATATCTATGCTAGTGCTCATTATGATAAACTCTTCGTGAGATATATCTTTAATTGTTTATAATACTTGAGAATATGACAGGATTGGATGTCATTCAGCAGCGCAGAGGCCAGAAAACTGAGAAACCTATACTTCTTACTGGTCCTGGGAAGGTTAGATTCCCATCTTTCACCTTGCCCTACTAATAATCGGTTTGAGATGCTTTGAGGAACCCAACTCGTTTATAATTTGCTAACCTCTTGGCTCTTACCCTCCTTCTCTAAGAATTTCTTAGGAACTATGTTCATAATCCCAGAATCAGCAATCTTAAATCACATTATATGTTTTCTCACATGTTGTTTCTTTCAAGGATGTAATAATCATTAGCAAAAGATTTGTATGTGCATCACCAGCTGATATTACACAATTGACCAAAAACTTGTGATAACGGAAGTTCCAAGTTCCAACTGGACGGAAAGTTGGGGGGAGAAATATATAAGAAAGTGCAGAAACAAGTACTATATATTCACTGTGTCAAGGTTCCTTCATTATGTGATCTTCCTCTGTCCATCTTCTTACTGAGAAACTAGTACTTACAGTGACAAGATCAGATCAGCATAGGTTTCAAAACTGATTTAGTGTGATTGTTGTCCAAAATCTCAGGTTGGTCAGGCATTGGGTCTTTCAACAGAATGGTCAAACCATTCCTTATATAGACCTGGTAAGCTCATGATATAATATTCCAGGTCTGAACTTTGAACTGAAATGTAAACTTGACAAATGGAAAGAGAGATCGAGATGAAAATGGATGACTTTGTGATGCAGGTGGCGTGGAAGTGTTGGATGGTCCAAAGCCAGAAAGCATATTGGTAGGACCAAGGGTTGGCATCGAATACGCATCGCAGGAGCATGTGAGTGCATTATGGAGATTTGCCATTGCAGGGACCCCTTGGATCAGCGCTCCCAAAAACACTCTCAGGCCGCCCTCGTAACAACGAGGCGCCGCCTTTTTGGGCTGCAAGAATGTTATATTATGAAGCATGTTTTTTGTTCCTAAAATATGAGCTTCCAATGACGTTAACACTTGAAATATTACTAGTTAGCAAGTTCTGACTGTTGCAATCTTGATGTCAGCTTAAGAGCGTCGATGCAGGAGGAATTAAAACTTTAGTTTAAAACGTACAACGAAATCTATAATCTCCTCTTTAAATTTGAATTATAAGATATTTTTTTACTTTATAAATTTGTGCAAAGTTTATAAAGACTGAATAAAAATTTAGGGAAAAACTAATCTCTTAATTTTTATAGTTTAACTTAATTATAACCCAATCCTTAAATTAAACTTTGAATTGGTGCTACATAGTTATTGTAATTATGACTCATACGCCTGTGGCTTTTTTTTACTATCAACTTGAGAATTTTGGTTTTTTTATGTTCCGATCATTCTAAAACTTAAAACAATGTTATTTACTCAATTTTTTCAATTATTTTCTTACTCTCACTACCCGTGATTGTGAAGTAAAATGGGATAATTGTAAAGAGAACACAAAAGAAATTAACATATTAGAAAATTTAAAAGAAAATTTGCATTAATTATGTTTCTTAATCTATGTATTGAGGCATTACACCACGGTCTAGAGAAATGAGGGGGGTACGACAACGTTCTTAGAGAAAAAAATTCAGAATCATCATCTTGATGTCCATATTAAAATGCAGTGAATCCCACTCGACAATTCCCTGACTTAGCTTACATCGAGGCAAAAACACTTTGTCAATATGTTCAGAAACATGTTTGGAGCACCTTGAATCGCAACGTTATTCATGTTTTCTTCGAAAAGAACTGGTCATTCTTCCCGCATATAGGATGCCATTGCAAGGCAATAAATTGGATTCCTCACCACATATAGCTTGCTTGTTAAATCTCCCGGGCATAACCTAAGCACTTTGAAGAGCAAGAAGCCATTATTACCGTGAAGGGATAGAAGGTCATGCAAAGAATAGATTTTTTTTCCGCATTCTTTTCATTTAGCCAGTGCTACTAAAACTATGATGCAGATGTACAATCACTGAATTCCCTAGTGTGCAAAACCCGCAGGAAATGCCAAATAAATCATAAAAATATCAGATACTGCTGCCCGCCTCAAGCCAAATCAGAATATTAATTCATTCACTCAAAAAAAAAAAGAATATTAATACATTCACATTCACTGCAATCTACCACGCAAACACTGGAAAGGAGTGAAACCATCTGCAGGAAGAGAGAGAGAGAGAGAGTCAGATCCACATTTAAATTTTTCAAATGGATTTAGCATATTAGAAAGGAGAAGTATTCACCATACCTACAATCCATTACCGAACAATGAAATATTTGGTTAGTACTGATACAGTTATTTCATCAATCACAATGGCGCTAGCATTTGGCAAAGCATATATTTCATGGCTCGTCTTCCAATAGAATAATGTTTTGAATTGAACCATCTAGGTGTTCATATACTTCCTATAAGCTTGGACGCAGCCGTCCGTAAAATTCATTAAAGTCAAGACGGAAAAAGAGGAACTTAAGATCAACATGCTGCTGCACAGGCAACTGAGAAATAAATTCCTCTTGAAATGATGAATACTCCTCAGCAATCACATTCAGATTTTGTTCCATACTTTGAAGAAATTCACCAGCACGTTGCGTTAGTGCTTTCCTGCCATCAGCAATCCAGGATTCATGTTGCACAGACTTGCTTACTTGCTTTCGTGACTTATTCTGGTCTTGAATGGAGGACTCCATGATTCTGAACAAAGCGTTGTTAAATATAAAGACAGAGCTATGTGGAAAAATTAGGAAAATATAGCTTGAAGTCAATAAAAATTATAATAGATATGATATAGTAGGTTTTATACCTCGATTGCAACTCACTGATTCCTTCATACAACCGATCTGTGTGACTCCGGAATCTTAATATGAGATCAAATACTATAAATAGAGACTTGTAGATGGACTGAGAACGCTCTCCAAGGAGAGATTTCTCTACAATCGAATGTAGATATTTCTCATGGGCTGCAAGTAGGTCATCAAGATCCTTTGCTACCTCCATCTCATTGAGAAAATCTGACCATGATACCTCCAAGACTTCAAACATTATATAATATTGCAAGTTTGAAACAAAGTGATTCATTTCAACCCAAAGAACTTGGCAGCGCCTCAATGTTGAAACTAATTGCAACTTTACGGTGTTTTGCAGCTTGGTGAAAGAATGAGAAGTAATACAATTTGGTTTCATGGTCTTCCACGCGCCAATAAGTGCATGTTCCACTCTTCTAAGCTTCCAGAGAAAATTAAAAATTCTCAAATACCTTGACATCACAGACTCTGTGAATACAGTATCTAGCGGAACTCTTGCATCATATTCAAGTGAAAATACGTCCCAGCCCCTATCACCACTTTCATGTGGCATTATTTTGACCCTCAGCCTATCCAATATGTCAGGGTCATCATATTGAGCATTAGATGATCGAATGGCAGTTTCCAGCAATCCAGCAAGTTTAAAAGAGCTTATAGTGTTAGCAGGTTCAGAAAGCTCAGGCCCAACAATATCCATTAGATATTGAACAAAATCACCTTGACCAAGCAGTAAGTACCTCTTAATTGCCAGGCAGTGTTCTTTAAATTTGTACCTCTTGTACATTACACCCAACAAATGTTTATCAATTCTTTTTGCTGCTTCATCAACCAAAGATTCAAGAGCATCAGTTTCACCATAGCCAAAACCACCTCTTCTTGCAGTAGCCCCCGTGGCAGGGGCAACTTCTGTTGCAGCATTAGACCAACCACTATCCTCACAACAAACACGAAGAAAATTTATGGACTTACCAGTCCTCAAGATACGCTGGGCGAGAGACGGTGAAATGAAAGAAGGAAGCATGGCCGCATGGACCCTGTAACCCTCTCTCCAAAGAGATTCTGCTTTCACCGGCTGGCTAACAATAAAGAATTCAGTGAAGATATCTTCTAATTCCCCTTCTAGAACCCACCTTTTCACCATCTCATAAAGTGGAGAGCACACTCGTTGTAGTAATCTCCCCATAAATTCATGAACTAGTGGATCACCATGTTGAGCATGCAAATGAATTGTTCCAGTCATTGCACCGCCCCTTAAAACCCTACACCTATCAACCAAATCAGCCATTAACCTCATTTTCACCATTGGCTCTGCAAGCCAAACAACTAGCCTCCTTAATGAAAGATAATTCGATGAACTAGTTGATTCTGATATTAATGGAATGGGATTTGAAGATTGTACTTCAAGTACTGCCAGCAACTTATAGTACTCAGCAAGCTCGTCTTGCAATGCAGCACAAAACGCCTGCCCCACCGTACCTACATCATCGGCTATAAGTCTATCTGTAACCTGCAAGATGTGCCCTGTGACCTTTTTAAACAACCTCCCCAGTTCGCAGAGTTTGTGCACCATAGCCCTAGTGGCTCTAGGAACGTTAATCAACCTTGATAAAACATATCCATCAAGGTTGTTATCAAATTTCACATACTTTCCGTCAACTCCTTGACATGCATATAAAACATCTCTAACCAAGACCTCTTCAGACACCTCATTTTCTTCCTTGACCAAATTTACAAACTCACGGAAAGCAATGTCACGACGATTATCTGGGTCCTTAGTAACCAACAGAACCCCGTTATTCCATCCCTTGTCCTTAGCAGCATGACTATGCAAAATCCTTGAATCCTTACCCGACTCACCTTCAGCTAACACCAAATTGGGCAGCAAAACCGAAGTATCTAATTGGGTTTTCTGGTTCTTCCGATCTTCGGATATGATTTTGAGTAAATAAATTACTGCCCATTTATTATTGACACCGGATTTTGAAGCAAATTTGGTGTAAACATCAGCAAAAGTAAGGGCTTCAGCGGATCTACCTTGAGTGGCAAGGCGGCGCTTGATAGACTCGGCGATGGCGGCGGCGTCTGGAGCAACGGAGGGCGTCAATCTGCTGGAGAGGATGCGAAATGCATAGCGAAGAGACTTTTGAAACTCCTGGGAGTTAGGGATTGCGGTTATTGAATCGGATGCGTGATTCTGAGACAGCAATCGTAGCACCAATTCCTTGACCAGATCTGCAACCTTTTGTTGGTCTTCTTCGTCCATTGTAGGCAGGTGAATTCAAAAAGGCCTCACAGAATTCCGAACTCACACACCGAAGAGAGTGCTCTTCTTTTTATTTTTACGTGGGCGCGCAAATGAATGTTTTAATTTGAGAAAATCACGAATAAAGTATCTCAAAAATTATTAATCTCAAAAAATTATTTGAAATTTTAAATCTCTGTCAGCTGATACTTCTTAACGCGTCTTTACTGAAGTTTAAATGAAATGACTTGAATGATCCTGTAAACATTCACACAGCATTAATGAATGAAGTACACTTTCTAAACCGCACAAAAAAGGGTGCGGTTTAGAAAGTGGTCTTTATAAACCGTTCAAAGAGAAAAATGTTTAGAAAGTTGAGTTTCATTCAAATAAGTTTAAATTCATTCAAATAAGTTTTACGTAGGTGAAAAATAAACTGTTCAAAAAGTCTAAATTCAAAATACTGTAATTCTTTCATTTGAAGTTCAAATTTAACAAATGACCTATGGTTGGAAAGCACTTTGAGTCTACTTTCGAATTAAATAGATTTCAAATCAATTCGATACGTGGTTTAAGAGATATCATCAAAAAACCAAACATATATCAGGAATAAACGTATTCCAGATATATGTTCATTTTTTTATTTATATCTTTCAAAACACATATCCTATAATAGTGAAACCTGTCTCATTTAAAAGTAGACTCAAATGGTTTTCTATAAATAAGTCATTTGTTAGATTTGGAGTTTAAACGAAAGAGTTACAGCGCTTTGAAGTTTAGACTTAAAACAGTTTAAAAGCGCGCATTCTAAACCGTAGCTAGAAGCTACTGTTTAGAAAGTATACTTTCTAAACCGCAGCTTTAAACTACCAAATTTGACAAATAACCTATCATTGGAAAATCCTTTGAGTTTATTTTCAAATTACACAAGTTTCATAGCCTTGGATTAGTATTTTGAGATATATGATAAGAAAACCAAACATGTGTCAGGAATACGTTTATTTCAGATATATCTTCAGTTTTTTGATCATATCTCTCGACCCAAAATTCTAATTGACTTGAAACTTATGTCATTTGAAACTAGACTTAAAGGGATTTCCATTGATAGATCATTTGTCAAATTTGAAGCTGAAATGAGGAAGTTACAACATTTTCAAATTTGAGCTTTCTAAATTGTTTATAAAGAGTAGACTCATTTGAATGTGTCTTATATTCATTCGAATGAAACTTTTCAAACCGTTTTTTTCCCAACGGTGTGGAAAGTGGATTTTCTACACCTTTGGAGGTAACTTTCTAAACCGTTGGTGGAAAAGACGGTTTAGAAAGTCTCATTCGAATGAAATTAAAGCTCATTCGAATGAGTCTACTCTTTATAAACGGTTTAAAAAGCTCAAACTTTAAAATGATGTACCTTCCTCATTTAAGCTTTAAATTTGACAAATGACCTCTCATTAGAAAGCCCTTTGAGTCTATTTTCAAATGGAAAAGGTTTCACAGCCATTGGATTAGTATTATGAGAAATATGATAAAAAAAACCAAACATGTTTCAGGATTACATTTATTCCAGATATATCTTCAATTTTTTTATCATATCGCTCGACCAAGATGTCCAATTGACTTGAAAATTGTGCCATTTGGACCTAGACTCAAAGGGCTTTCCATTGATAGGTCATTTGTGAAATTTGAAGCTGAAATGAGGAAGTTACAGCATTTTCAATTTTGAGCTTTCTAAACTGTTTATAAAGAGTAGACTCTTTCGAATGTGTCTTATATTCATTCGAATGAGACTTTCTAAATTGTTTTTTCCCCAATAGTGTGGAAAGTGGACTTTCTTCACCTTTGGAGATGACTTTCTAAACCGTTGGTGGAAAAGACGGTTTAGAAAGTCTCATTCGAATGAGTCTACTCTTTATAAATGGTTTAGAAAGCTCAAACTTCAAAATGATGTAACTTCCTCATTTCAACTCCAAATTTGACAAATGACCTATCATTGGAAATCCCTTTGAGTCTTTTTTCAATTGGCACAAGTTTCACAACCATTGGATTAGTATTTTGAGAGATATGATAAAAAAACCAAACATGTGTCAGGAATACGTTTATTCCAGATATATCTTCAGTTTTTTGATCATATCTCTCAACCCAAATTTCCAATTGACTTGAAACTAGACTCAAAGGACTTTCCATTGATAGGTTATTTGTCAAATTTGGAGCTGAAATGAGGAAGTTACAGCATTTTCAAGTTTGAGCTTTCTAAACCGTTTATAAAGAGTAGACTCATTCGAATGTGTCTTATATTCATTCGAATGAGACTTTCCAAACCGTTTTTCCCCAACGGTGTGGAAAGTGGACTTTCTACACCTTTAAAGGTGACTTTCTAAACCGTTGGTGGAAAAACGGTTTAGAAAGTCTTATTCAAATGAAATTAAAGCTCATTCAAATGAGTATACTCTTTATAAACGGTTTAGAAAGATCTAAATTCAAAATGCTGTAACTCCTTCATTTGAGTCTATTTTCAAATGGAACAAGTTTCAAAGTCATTGGATTATTATTTTGAGAGATATGATAAAAAAACCAAATATATATCAGGAATACGTTTATTCCAGATATATCTTCAGTTCTTTGATCATATCTCTCAACCTAGATACCCAATTGACTTGGAACTTAGATCATTCGAAAGTAGACTCAAAGGAATTTCCAACAATAGGTCATTTGTCAAATTTTAACTTCAAATGAAGGAGTTACATTATTTTGAATTTAGAGCTTCTAAACCGTTTATTTTCTTTAACTTAAAACTCATTTGAATAAAGCTGAAACCAATTTGAATAAAGCTGGACTTTCTAAACCGTTTTTCCCAATGAACGGTTTAGAAAATCCACTTTCTAAACCGTAGTTTAAAGCTGCGGTTTAGAAAGTATACTTTCTAAACTGCATCTTCTAGTTATGGTTTAGAATGCGCGCTTTTAAACTGTTTTAAGTCTAAACTTCAAAATGCTGTAACTCCTTCATTTGAACTCCAAATCTAACAAATGACCTATATATGAAAAGCCCTTTGAGTCTACTTTTAGATGATATAGGTTTCAAAATTATAGGATCTGTGTTTTGAGAGATATAAACAAAAAAACTGAACATATATCTGGAATACGTTTATTCCTGATATGTTCGGTTTTTTGATGATATCTCTCAAACCACGTATTCAATTGATTTGAAATATATCTCATTCGAAAGTAGACTCAAATTTCTTTCCAACCATAGGTCATTTGTTAAATTTAGACTTCAAATGAAGGAGTTACAGTATTTTGAATTTAAACTTTCTGAACGGTTTATTTTTCACCTACGTAAAACTCATTTGAATGAACTTAAACTTATTTGAATGAAACTTGACTTTCTAAACATTTTTCTCTTTGAATGGTTTATAAAGGCCACTTTCTAAACCGCACCCTTTTTTGTGCGGTTTAGAAAGTGTACTTCATTCATATAATGCTGCATGAATATTTACAGGGTCATTCAAGTCATTTCCTTTAAACTTCAGTAAAGACGCGTTAGGAACTATCAGCTAATGGGATTTAAAATTTCAAATCACCTTTGTGGGATTCACCATTTTCAAGGTATTTTATCCGTCATTTTCCCTTTTAATTTTTATGCACCAAAAACATTAATTAACAGTGTACTCATTTTTTCAATAACAAATGAATGGAGTACTCGTTATCCTTGTGAATTCCTCAAGAGAAATATTTTACTAATTCCAATATAAGTATATGAGAGGAGTTTTATCAATATGTTACCAAACAAGCAGATTGCTAACAAAACAAATATAACAATGGATCGGTGATAAACATCGGTAATTCTTATTTCAACAATTATATTGTATTCTTGGAAAAAAAAAAATCTATTGTATTATTCTTATTAAATTTATAAATCATTTGTAATATTTTACAGTAAGCAGTAAAACTACATGAAGATTAGTATTATGATTCATATAAAAAATTTAACTTATAGATGGAATAAAAATAGTTTTTTGTTTTATAAAGGACTGTAAAAGGATTTTATAGTTGCAGAGGTTTTTTTTTCAATGAAACAGGCGTGCTTGTTTAATAGAAATAAATAAAACAGCACACAAATGAAACCGCGGATTTGGAAAAAAAATGTATGCAAAACATTCATTTTTTAAACTAAGAACTTGTTTTGAAGCTATTTTAAAAATAATTTTTACAAATTTCGAGGTAAAATATAGGTTTTTGATAATAGATTTTGAAAAATAGCTTTTACAGATTTCGAGGCAAAACATAGGTTTTGAAAAGTGATTTATATTTGGGAAGTTATTAGCTTTTACGGATTCCGAGGTAAAAAATAAGTAGGAAAGAGGAAAGAGAAATAATGAAAAGTAAGAAAGAGGAAAGATAAGAGAGAAAAGATAGGAAAGAGAAAAAAAAAGAAAAAGTAGGAAAGATAAAGACAATGAAGGAAAAAAGTATGAAAGATGAAGGAGAAAGAAGGAAAAAAGTAGGAAAGATGAAAAAATATTAAAGAGAAAATCTAGATTTCAAACCGGTGTTTTGTAACAAAAATAGCTTTTCAGAAAATTTTTTATGCTTGGACAAAACCTAAATTTTAGGGTAAAACCTAGGTTTTGAAACCAAATCTAAATTTTAGGAAGAGAAGGCGAACAAACCCTGAGTTAATAGTCAGCAGTTCTAGCCATTGTAAGAAATCATTTAAATGCAACTGGTAGACTTACTCATGAGATGTACATAATACCCCAAAAAAACAGAAGTTTACAAATATATAGGTAATAGGCTCGTTTAGTAACGTGTTAGAGAATTGCTTTTACTATTTATGACGTAAATGTGTGAAAATTATATTGTTTTATAAAAAATATTGTTAAAGACATGTTTGACTTTTCCAAACGCATTACCAAATAAAGTCAATGTGAAAGGATGAAAATTACTCTCATTGTGGACTGTACACACACATAAGAGGAGCCATTGGTATTTGTAATTATTTTAATTAAATTTATAATGTTGAGGGTGCAGGTTAAAATGCATATTTGAAAAATCTTTCCCCCAACGGTGTAAGCAAGTTAAGACAAAAAACATTTTGAATTCGTAAAAAACATCTCAAAATTCGTAAATTCTCATTGTATTTCGTAAATCCTTCTTAAAATCCGTAAAATTCTTTCTCTATGTCAGAGTAGGGAATGGCTTTGCATGCCACGATAAATTAGATTATTCATAATTGATTAACAATAATCTTTTTTTTTTATCTTCAAACTGTGTGCGTGCGCACACAAATAAAAGTCTATTACAAAATGAATCATGATCATGGTAGCTTATTATCCTTATCAAACGTGGAGGTGAATTAGGATGGAAGTCATACACGTCTCATATGTGCTCACTGGGATGGGGGCCGTCCGATCAGAGCAATAAGAGAGGATGCGTTAAAATAGAAATAAGTGAAGGACGTGCCATGGCCGGGGGAAGAAGAAAGTTGTATTCTGGTTTTACCTGTAAAACTCTGCTTCAACGAACCTACTTTCCCGGAAAATTGAAAAAAAATATAACCCTTTCAAAAAAAAAAACCTTATCGGAGAGACACGGCATATTACTTTCTCGGCAATCTTGGTCCTCATCTCTCTCCCCAACCTGGTCTCATTGAGCTTCAACGAACAGGTTATATGCAATCTTCTTCTTCTTCTCTCTGAATCAGACTTCCCTTTTTTCCCCTGGACAACTAACTTTTAGATCTAGATACGTCAAATGAGAAGAGGTGTTGATTCTATAATGCTGTTTTCTTGTTTGGTTGGGTGTTTGTCAAGGGTGAATGATAAAAACATGTTTTCACTATCTAATTTTCTGCATTTACTTTTCGAATTTCATGATCAGCTGGAAAGCTTTTTCGTCTGAGAATTTAGATATCATGATTAGGAGAGAATAGAACGCAACAGGGGAATTCGTTCGTTCCGGGACGAAAGAAAACCGTTTAAATTGAAAGTTATCTCATTAGTTGAAGGAAAAGACTTGAGATTACGTACTGCAATCTTGTTACAACCATTACATTTGCAACCGAACACCTATCTTATCTTCGTCACTTTCAGGCTCTTCATTGACCATCGTTTTACTCTGATCAATGGCTCTTTGAGACCACTGCTTCGGCTACTTTTAAAGTATGAGTTACTGCGGAGGAGCGGAGGAAGACATCCCTGGTCCACCTCCAAACCAATCCACCGCACCCCCTGGCGGCGTTAATGCATACGGTGGCAGAGGAGGTACCGTGCTTATGTTCTTCTATTTCTTATTTAGTTTCCTATATCCCCCTAATTTGGCCCAGACTCTGTGTTGCACCATTCGCTCATCGAGAGCACTGCTGGATATTTAAAAATATCGTTAGGATAACATCATAGTGTTTGCTCATCTCATAACCTCTCAAAGAGACGCCTTTCCACCCATGGTCTGTTGAGTTTAATGGCAAATGGATTGGGCTAGTACTCTCATCTAAAGGGAGATGGTTCGATCCTGGGGAGTGTCACTTTGTTGTGATTCTAGTCGCGGCGCTTGAGAAGGCATCGCCACAGCTTAGTGAAGTTGGGTTGACCTACCTGTGTGGCCAGAACTAAAGGGCTTGCTTGACATTCTTTAATGCCCGCAGGGACAGGCCCCAGTGGATCATGAGTTATGTGCCATGCCCTTGGATCGTGGGTGAGCCCAACACCTCTCCTAAAATTTATTCACCAAAAAAAAAAGAGACGCCTATCCTTTTCCGGGTTATGAGTAATAATTTAGAGTAACCATGTCTGAATATAGGAGGAGGGAGAGGAGAACCAAGGGGCAATGCTGCCAAGACAGGCGGTCCCAGAAAGAAATATCAATTGACACACCAGCTATTTCACCTGAGGAGTTAAAAAGCATAACCGGCAACTTTGGTTCCGATGCTTTGATCGGAGAAGGTTCCTGCGGACGGGTTTTCTACGCAAAGTTGAGAAATGGTCAGGATGCAGCCATCAAGAAGCTGGATAACAGTTCTTCACCAGAACCAGACTCTGATTTTACTGCACAGGTGAGCCTATGGTTAATTAATTGGCGGTTATTGTAAATCCACTGCGGCAATGTACGTTTTTGGCAACTCAAACATTTTATTGTGCCACTACGGATGTATCTTGCAGTTATCTATAGTTTCCAGATTAAAGCATGCACACTTTTTGGAGTTGATGGGATATTGTCTCCAGAGAAGCAACATAATTTTGGCTTATGAGTATGCAAGCATGGGCTCTCTGCATGATATATTACATGGTAGGGTAGAGTCTGCGCAACCGACTAGAATTACTTCATTAATTATTTCAAACATGTGATTCTCTGTGTGTTGATTGAGTAGTAGAATTTGGCTGATGATGCAGGAAGAAAAGGTGTACAAGGAGCCGAAGTCCACCACTAAGCTGGAACCAGAGAGTAAAAATTGCATTTGGTGCAGCAAAAGGCCTTGAGTTTCTACATGAGAAGTGCCAACCGTCCATAGTTCATCGTGACGTGAGATCAAGCAATGTCTTGTTATTTGATGACTTTTGAGTCCAAGATTGCCGATTTCAACTTGACAAACCAGAGTTCTGATACAGCCGCTCGGCATCATTCAACTAGAGTCCTAGGAACTTTTGGCTATCATGCTCCAGAGTACGTATGCCCTGGAATTTTCATTTAACTACTATTCAGTATTCACAGCGAAACAAGCAATTTAACATAGGCAAATCTGTTTAGGTATGCCATGACTGGCCAGATTACCCAGAAAAGTGATGTCTACAGTTTTGGAGTGGTGCTCTTGGAACTCCTGACAGGAAGAAAGCCAGTCGACCACACAATGCCCAAGGGACAACAAAGTCTGGTGACGCGAGGGTATGGCATGATCAAACACAGTCTTGTGTGATATGAGCCCCATTTCAAGTAATCTACCTGCTAATATTGTTTCTTGCTGCTACAGGCAACTCCTAGGCTGAGTGAGGACAAAGTGAAACAATGTGTGGATCCAAAACTGAACAACGGATACCCACCCAAGGCCGTCGCGAAGGTCCTGATCCTGATCTTCTCTACTAGTTCTTCCGTCTTCTTTTTCTCTTAACCTTGACTTGATCTTAGGAAAAATTAAATAATTAATAAGTTTGAGTTGTGCATGTAGTTAGCGGCGATTGCAGCACTCTGTGTTCAGTATGAAACTGACTTCCGGCCGAATATGACGATAGTGGTTAAAGCTCTTCAGCCACTTCTCAATTCAAAGCCGGCTGGCCCTGAATCTGCTGCTTGACGTGCGTTACGTTCTCATCGAAAGTATCAATGCCTCTGATCAAATTTTTGTGCGATCTGTAACTTAATAACCTCAGTTTTAATCGTAGTTCCGTTGTTCCACATTGTATTAAGCATGGTTCATTCCTCCTTGACATCCACTTCAGCTGGAAACATATTTATTGCTTGCTTCATGCATGACCGATCGAGCACCATAATATATAACCCTGGTCTGTGAGGCTTTTACTTTTTAGGCAAGCAAGACCCAACAAAAAAAAAAAGAAAAGAGAATGAGGGAGGGAGGGAGGGAGTGGGAGAGAGAGAGTTGAGAGTATTTGAAACGAAAATTTTTGGTATCCGTTTGTTTTGTTCGAGCTTAACTTTCAGGTATGGCAGTCAGAATCGGAAGAAACAAATATCTTAGATTTTTTTATTTTAAAAAAAGATGTATTATAGGAGTGTTTAAATTGAATAAAAATATTTTACTTTTAATTGACTTTATAGGTATCATGATTTTTTTTTCATAAAAATGTTGTCGTGAAGAATTTGGTTTACTTAAATCCATCTGGTTCATACATAAATCGAGGCCACATCATCAGTTACTGAAACTGCTTTTTTTTTTTACACATTAACAAATCATGAGTATAAAAATTAAGAACTAATAGAAGCTAATGATAGAAAAGAATTACAACGAATTAATTAAACATAACGTGAAATTATGTATATACTTACGAAGTTTAACCCAATTTTCCCGGCTTTAAAAAAATGATGGCTTCGGGTATTGGGTGTGTTTCGCGATGATTATGGAGAGTTGAAACACACGTTTAACAGTATTTTTCTGTAAAATGAGATAATTTTTTTCATATATTTACCCCAACATGCATAAAAATACCTTTTTATCCTATTCCAAACGGGTCCATTGAACAAAAAATCAAATCGCGGCTTGTGAACGGAATTTAAAAAAAACATGTCGTCACTATTTCTCCTCCTCTCACTCTCTCCTTCTCTTTTGTTTTTTTATAGCATGTCGTCACTATTTCTGCACGCCAGCTTCATATGCTCTCCATAATGGCCTCATCTCTCCCCGTCCAGTGTCCATCTCTTGTAGGAAAAGTCACGTTCAAGGGATAAATAGCACAAATTTTTTTGTGTCCCGTCGGATCTTCGGAGCTTCACCCCGACTATTTCGGATCCGACCCGTGTCGCGCACCTGAAAATGGTGGGTGAATCTCCCAACGGTGGTTAATGCATACACAAAGACTTGAACTCGAGATCTTACTTAAACTGGAATAAGCCGCTTACCATTTGATTCAACCTGGTAATAGCACAAATTGATTATAAACAAAACCCCAAACTTCTGAAATCATTATGCAGGATCAAAGCCCACGCATGGAAAGTTAAAACGCGTGGCGATCAATGATCAAAATGTCCCCGTGTGAAACAAACGTCACCACATTTAATAATTATCCTAGTGAATGTTTGAAAATCCTCTAATTTCACGCAAGTTGAGATAAACGTATAAGTGGAGTTTTATCTTAATTTACATAAATATGATTGTCAAACATGCACTTAGTTAACACCCGTCCCTTTTATTCTTGCTCATCACTACACATAATGACGAATTATTTATCATTTTTTGGTTTCCCGTCCGGTTTCTGTAGCTTCGTCCCGACTAATTCGAACCCGACCTGCATCGTGCACCTGGAAATGGTGGGTGAGTCTCCCAACGGTGGCTATTATATACACAAGGATTCGAACTCTTGCTTAAACTGGAACAAGTCGCTTACCAGTTGATCCAACCAACCGTCGGAAATAATTTGTCATTTTGGTACTTAAGCATAACTCGTCAATAGTGCAACTCATTTTTAAATCCATTCTTTCTCATACCCGACCAGTGGCGGAGCCACCTTTGGTTCAGTGTGGGCAAATGTCCTCACTGAATTTTTTACTTTATATGTAAATTATTATTAGATTTTTATTATGCACCCACTGATTTTAAAGATTTAAACTCACTCAAATTATTTATACTAACAAACTTGTCGTCATCTATTTAAAAATAAAAAATTACCCCCACTGCTCTCGGATCCTGACTCTGCCATTGTACCCGACAAGATGGCAACCAAACTAACTTGCACTAGTTTCTGGTTTAAAATATTCATATGCGTTAAATTTAAGAAAAAAAACTTTAACAAAGTGTTTGCCGCAAATTGCGCTAATTATCTATTACAATCTATTAGCGTGTTGAAATAATGAGATCATATTTGAAAACAATGCCGTTGACACAGCTAATATTTAAAGATTGTATCCAGTTTTTAAATACTCAGCTCTGGCCATGGGTGCAAAAATTCTTTAGCACTTTAATTGAGTTAAATCTAAGAAAAGAAACAAAGATTACGTGAGTTTGAATTAACGATAGAAATAATATTTTTAATGTAATTAATATTTTAAGAGGTGAGTATGTAAAAAAGTTTTATACCGACTTACATTCCAACAATGCTCCACTGTATCAATTTTAGTTTATATTCAGAACCCATTTGTCATAAATTCATGTTCGTTCAATCTTATTAATTACGGTTGGCAAAAAAATTTATTAATTATGGATATTCACCCCATCAGGAGTTTAATCTTATTAATTATATTCCTGGGATTATGCGAATGAAATGTAACAGTACCCGGGTGGGGGTGAACGGGTATCCTTTAACCGTGCGTCCATGAGCTGCCATTCGCAGTCATCTGGCTGTTTCTACCTCTCTCTACAAAATATATATACACACACTGCACCAAATCTCATCTTCGTCAATTAAACACTGTCTTCCCCGCCGTTTTCGTTCCAATCTATCCCAATTCTCACTTCTTCTCCATCCCTCTTGTTTCTCCGATCGTTTTCGCGTCTACACTGATCCATTTCGATCCTAGCGCCTGGTCGATCTATGAATTATTGTTAATTTCATTTTATTGTATTATACTTATATAGACGGGCATTGGATTTATATAGATTTCGCATTATATATATTAAAGTTATATCGTGTTCGGATTCTGTATTCCATGGAATTGTATAGTCAAAGAATGGAGGCTATGAATGAACCTTTCAGAGCTTAAAAATGCCCGGAGTGATGCAAAAGAATGAGCAATTCAGTAACGGGTCATCGGCGACGTACAAGCTTTCGGTCAATGGATTTTGGTCCAAGAATCGGGATGATGTTAACTACAATCAGCTCCAGAAGGTACCGGATTCAATGGTTTATTTATCTCTCTCGGTTACCTGATTTTCCTGTCAATTAGAATCCCAATAGATCACTGTTGTGTGTCCATTACCGAGTAAACATTTTTGAGTTGCCTGACTTGGCACTGGATCTTTGCTGTTTAAACGATTAGTTGATTGCTTAGAGCGCTTGAGAAGCATAATTGTTGGATGCAATTTTTTCTGGGGTTCAGTTTTTTCTTTCGTTTCTCCACATCCGTGACTGAAAAATGGTACCAACAATGTTTGTTAGATGTTACTTTAAGTACCAAAAATTACTTTTATCAATATATACCTTATTTCAAACTATGCTGCTCAAGATTAAGATTGCTGATACCTTTAAAGCCAAGGTGCTTGTGGGCAACAAAAGTAATATATATAGTGTATAAATATAAACATATCAACAGATATATAAAAATCTATAACAAGACACATTATTCACCAGCCAAAATCAGTGTGATATTTTTTAGACTGCGTAATGCATGCGAGATAAAAGTGGAGGAGAGAGGGAGAAATCCATGGAACTGTTGCTAAGTCCTATAAATCTTATCTGTCTTGAGAACATGTTACCTTGTTTTCTAGATAAAATCGCTTTTTGTAATGTGTTTGACTCATCTATTGTGGGATGTTCTACAATATACAGTTCTGGAGTGAGTTGTCACCACAAGCGAGGAAGGAACTCTTGAAGATAGACAAGCAAACCCTCTTTGAGCAAGCTCGTAAAAACATGTACTGTTCAAGGTGCAATGGGCTACTTCTTGAAGGGTTTTCGCAGGTTGTTATGTATGGGAAATCTTTACAGCAAGATAGAGCTGGCGCGCCCTTTAATTGCAAAAGACCTAGAGGTTTGAGAAGCCAGAATAATGGTAATGGTGGATCAAGCAGTACAAATGGGTTCTCGGATGAAACTCAAGATCCATCTGTCCACCCTTGGGGAGGTTTGACCACAACACGAGATAATTCACTCACACTTAAGGACTGCTACTTGTACTCTAAATCTCTGAAAGGACTGCAAATTGTAAGTTTAGAACAATGTTAGTGGATTCTGATTCAATCTTTTTTTTTTTGTGTTTGTTATCTGAACTTTTGTTCATACCAGGTCTTTGATGGGGCACGCGCAAGGGACCGGCAAAGAGAACTGCTCTATCCTGATGCATGCGGTGGAGGAGGTCGTGGTTGGATAAGTCAAGGGATAGTAAGTTATGGCAGAGGGCATGGGACAAGGGAAACATGCGCACTGCACACCTCCAAAATTTCATGTGATACACTCGTGGACTTTTGGTCAGCATTGGGAGATGAGACCAGACAATCTCTTTTAAGGATGAAGGAAGAAGATTTTATTGAGAGTCTTATGTACAGGTGTCTATCTATTTGTACGTTGCGTTGTATTAATTATAGATAAGTGATGAATTGCTAGCTCTGGAATTCTAGTGCATACCTAGAATATGCTGTTGAAACTGATTCATAGAGAAAGAGAATGTGGAAATGCATCTAAAGGATTAGAATATCCTGATTATGGCCATGCTCTTTGAGTTGGCCACTTTCCCATGAGAATTTAAAACAAAAGGGTTTTGGTTGTTGATTTTTCTTACCATTCATATGCAGGTGATTTGTCATGGACTAGCTATCTGTGGGATTATAGAGCTCCCTTATAGGCTTGGAGTTAAAAATGTGTACAGAAGCATGCTTCAGATTTAATAAAAGAGATATAAAGATGCAGTAACGGAAAAGTTTGTCTCTGTTACATAGTCATGCAGTTGAATGGGAAATTTGTTTGTGATTCATGGGCTTTTAAGCAGAACCATTAATACATTGTCAAAGATAGGTTGTGATGGGGGAAGCTGCGTTGAGGAAATTATATGTCTGTCAGTGATGTTACGTGTCTTCAGTCTCTGCTAATTATGCCTGTAGTCTGTCTGCGTACGTGTGTCCTGGAGCTCACTAACCCAGGGGGCAACCAAGGGCTGGATCTATTAAATTTCATGCCTTGCCAGAGCCCATATGATTTGAAGGTTTTGTCTCAATTCTTGGTTAGGGTAGTTTTAATATTGTATGATAAAAAGTGGTCCCCAATACACTTTTAGACTTCTCATGCATGCTAAAATTATGATCATGTCATTAAACTTGGAAAGCTGAATGATTCAGATCGTTATAAAACATTCTTCATTTCATGGGATGGGGCTGGTCAATTTGGATGTCTTTGAGGATTTGGGACATATCACTTTGTTATGAAGTTCAAAAGATAAATCGTCTTATAGGCTGTTTTTTTTTTTTTATTGAGCCCAGCTGCGCTCTCCACTCAAATGATGATTGTCATGTCTTTGTGAAGTGTTAAAAACAATTGGGTCGTTTATGTAATGTGCATGCACTCTTGACCATGCTGATGTATTTGTGCTTGTTAATTTTCTTTTTTTTTTGGAGGAGCGTTTATTTTATACTTCTGTTTTTTTCTAAGAAGTTGTTTTTCTATTTTAGGTTTGATAGCAAGAGATTTTGCAGAGATTGCAGGAGAAATGTTATTCGAGAGTTCAAGGAACTCAAAGAACTGAAGCGCATACGTAGAGAACCTCGATGCACTAATTGGTTTTGTGCTGCTGACACAACCTTTCAGTATGAGGTCTTGTTTCCATGTTTCTATGCTGTAAAATTGTTTTGATTGAGATTCATATGGAATAGTATGCAGTAATGTTGTAATAATGATATCTGTAACTGATCTGCCTATGCATATAGAGCAAATGTTGTTTTAAGCACATAATTTATCGGTTTGTGTTGCCAGATATCTGATGAATCAATTCAAGCTGATTGGCGACAGACATTTGCTGATACATTGGGATCATACCATCACTTTGAGTGGGCTGTTGGGACAAGTGAAGGAAAATCTGACATTTTGGAGTTTGAAAATGTTGGGATGAACAGATGCGTTCAAGTCAACGGCCTAGATCTTTGTGGTCTGAGTGCATGCTTCATCACTCTCCGAGCTTGGAAGCTAGACGGACGATGTACAGAACTTTCTGTCAAAGCTAATGCATTGAAGGGTCAACGATGTGTACATTGCAGGCTAATAGTAGGAGAAGGTTATGTTACAATCATTAAAGGGGAAAGCATAAGAAAATTCTTTGAGCAAGCTGAGGAGGCAGAGGAAGAAGAGGTAAATTCAATAAATAAATTTCATTTCTATTGTCCATAATTCATGTTTGTGTTTATTTTCAAAACATCTGGGGAATTCAGTAACAAAAATTTTCATTTATTATGTAATTTATGTTTATAGGATGATGATCCGTTAGACAAGGATGGAAAGGAGCTTGATGGAGAATGCTCCCGTCCCCAAAAGCATGCAAAGAGCCCGGAACTCGCCCGGGAATTTCTTTTAGATGCTGCTAATGTCATTTTTAAAGAACAGGCATGTTAAGACCTTACTTAAAAGTCTATTATGATGTTCCCCTTCTAGGCATATTTATATTTCTTCCTTTGAGGTATTTGCATCATAATTCTAAATGGTTTATATGGCATGCATGCAAAGTTGGAAAACAAAGTAGTTGGTGTTGTATGGAAGGGACGTCAATTGGATATAATCGATGGAATTTATTATGCAGGGCAATGGCAAACGAGTGAAAAGTGTATGCCATTCCATTCCTAATTTCACAGGCTTAGAGTGTCAGTCATATCATCCTCTTTCCAAATTTTAATCTGATCGATTAACGCCTTTTGCAAAACTGGATAATTTATACAGACAAAAGAAGTGCAAAGGGGCCAACTTAATCCATCTTTGGGTTCTTTTTGTCTAACTATTGTAGATAACATGAATTCTTGGATCTAGGGTTCAAAAATAACATGGATTGTTGGATCTAGGGTTCAAAACCTGGAGCATGCTCCAATTATTTAATGATAGGCTCAGCTAAAGTATGTTCGTGACATTTGAATTCTGTTGCTATCCTTAACTTTCTGTTTGTGAGCTGCTGACCATGTTATTTTATCAGGTTGAAAAAGCTTTCAGAGAAGGAACAGCTCGGCAAAATGCACACAGCATCTTTGTTTGTCTTGCACTAAAACTTCTAGAGGAACGTGTTAATGTAGCATGCAAAGAAATTATTACATTAGAAAAACAGGTATTATGAAAAAAAATAAAGGTCCAAAAAGGAAAGCAGAGTTCTTCAATTTTGGGATAAAAATTTTGATTCTAAAATCCTAAATCTCAGCCAAGTGATTTTTCATGCAGATGAAACTTCTTGAAGAAGAAGAAAGGGAAAAGCGTGAAGAAGAAGAACGAAAGGAGAGGAAAAAGGCTAAAGAAAGGGAGAAAAAACTTAGGAGAAAAGAAAGACTAAAAGGAAAGGAGAAAGACAAAGAGAAAAAAGATTCTGAATCTAATAATGTTTTTGACTCGGCTGAATTTTCAAAGGAAGAATTTTCTGTAATTGCCGATTTGGAGGAAATTAATCCCAGTAACTGCAGGGATTCAGCTATTGAAACAGGTTGTGCTAACATTCTGGGGCATGAATCTACTAACATCGAAGAGGAAGAAATATATGGTGAATGTAATGCTTTGACATTGCAGGATCACTCTTATAATGAATGTGATGGAGAAATCATCAATAGAAACAATGATACAGGTGCTTCCACAGTTGAGCAATTAAGGCTTTCTCGTCGTAGATTAGGATATAGGAAAGATTTTCAACTGGATGTGCCAATGAAGTGGCCTGACAGAAGACATTATGCGGTTATTTCAGAAAGTGATGCAAAGGTTGGCAGATCTGAGACAAGACATTACGGTGATGCTTCTGTGGTTTCATCTCGGGGATTCAATGGATCAAACAGGAAGTCGAGAGTAAATGTTTCAAATTTCAATGGTCGACATGGAGGTCCTAAGTATAAGGAGAAACTCCATTGTCACAACAACCACATGACTGATAAATGTGACTTCCATTCTTGCAGTTGTAATGTAAATAGCGAATATAGGATAAGAGTCGATCAACATTCTCCAATGCGTAGAGTTAGCCAGGAAAAGAGGCCTACGCTTATGTCTGAATATGCATTGAATCTGTCTAAGCAATCTTATTATGGTAGTAAGCATAACCAAGTAGACCTTATGCATGATAATTGTGGAAGACCAAGAAGCAAAATCGCCTCAGGTAACCATGCCAGTAGGAATTTGCTTCAATCAAAAAAAGTTTGGGAGCCTATGGAATCAAAGAACTATCCTCGTAGCAATTCAGATTCAGACATTACAATGAGTTATGTTACTTTAAATGTTCAAAGAGATCAGTCTGATAGTATGATCAGATCGTCTGATTCAGGCAAAGTTGATCGTGGGGACGGTGATTTGAAGGGATCAAGTCGAATGGATCAAGGCTATCAGGATCTTGTTCAAGAAGAAGAGGGTTTGTGCAGTTCCACAAAAGTCGCTTCTGAGGAACCTGGATTACGTCCGACCAGGGCCTCTGTCTTGAAAGATTCATCTTATCCCTGTCAAGGCAGCACTACTAATTCTGATAACTGTTCATCATGCCTAAGCGAGGGAGGCAATAACACAACCTCTTCAAACCAGGAAAATACAGAATCTTCAACCACATCTGATTCGGAGGATGCTAGCCAACAATCTGAAGGAAGAGAAAGTTCAGCACACATTGAAAATGGCTTGTCCGACTGTTTCAAAGTTGCAGTGGGGGAAAATCAGAATTCATATGGTGAGGGTTTGGAAAGCAGGCTACCAATTGGCCCATCCTTGGATGGAGCAGGAAGTGATGGATTAAGTGACCCTGTGACAGAAATTTCCCACAATTTGGACAAGGGTTTTTTGACCTCAAACTTGTGTTCTCAACCTCAAAGCATGCTTCCTCCGGTGCCTAACCACAATATGCAATTTCCAATCTTCCAAGCCCCTTCGACAATGGGTTTTTACCATCAAAATCATGTATCGCGGCCAATGGCCTCCACAAGTGAGTTGATTCCCTTTCCACACCAAAATCACTATCTGTATGATGGCCCTCTTGGGTATCGCATAAATGAGGACCCGCGCTTCTGCTTGCGGTATGGTGCCCTTCAGCAACCAATGCCCCTATTCAACCATACCACTATTCCAGTGTATCAGCCAGTCGCTAATGTGAAAGGCTTAAAACTAGAGGAACGAACTCAAATTTCTAAGCCAGCTTCAATCCAAGAGCATATTGATGGAATTGGATCTGCAGCAGAAAGGGTTGTTTCAACTGGAGCGAGCTCTGAAAAGCCTGTTTTAAATGGGGAGGTTAGACATGATAACTCAGCCAATTCAACAGGGAATAACAGTGGCTTTTCGTTGTTTCATTTCGGAGGGCCCGTAGCTCTTTCAGCAGGTTGTGAATTATCTTCAGCGTCTTCAAATGGTGCAACTGTTGGGAATTTCAGTTCCAAAACTTTGGCAGATCATGTCCAGAACGATCATTCTTGCAATAAAAAGGAGACCACCAACATGGAGGAATACAACTTGTTTGCGTCAAGCAATAGCTTAAGGTTTTCGATTTTCTAAATGAGGCATAAGACGGCTGTTATGTTTAGTCAATATGTTCATCTATGGGGATGGAGGTTTGACTATTTTGTAATTCGGCGAGCAATCAAGAGTCTTGCATTTTCCAGTTTTACTTTTAGTTTGATGAGTTTGTCTCCTTGTTATTTCGTTGATGTAGAGAAAGAATGAGAGTGCCGGTATTTCTGAAGGTCTTTGAGTTTGTGTGAGGTCAACCTTTTTTAAGCTGGAACGAGGCTTTTGTTCATGGCAATCTTTTACCTTCTGTCAAGCTGGAATCAAAACCGAATGATAATGAAGGCTTTATTGGGCCTGTTCTATAGTTTAAAACGGTACATTGCTTGACTCGGGTCTGGCTACATATTAAATTATAATAACTGACTTTGTCAATGACCTTTAGGATTCATACTGCCATGAATTTGAACTGTAAAACTAAATCTAACCACTGCATACGATGCGATAGAGGACACAAATCTTAACAGCAGGTGTTTGACCAAACACTGACCCCAACGTTGTCCCATCATAAATGATTCAAAATCGCAACTAGGAACAAAAATTTCATAAAGCTAATAACTTCATACACTACTTTTTTGTGGAAAAAATCCAGATCAAGTCACTAGCAGAAATCCAGAGGGCAAAAGACCTACCCCCGAAAGTAAGGCCAGATATAAACTTCCTGGTGCACTAGAACCAGATAGAGTTTTAAATCTAAGATAAAGCCTGACGACTGACATACAAAAACGAAAAATTGAATCGTTCATAACAAGTTTCCATTCGATATGCAGGGTAGCAATAAAAACCAAAAACCAGACAGGTCCAACCAAAGTTAAGTGAAATGTTGGAAAATGAACCTGTGATAAACTTGAGTAAATATCCACTTTAGTTTTTATGCTGCCGACCTGCTCAAAACAGCCAAATAAAGGCCAGGTTCATCCACGAATTCAGTCACATTATACGAATGAGCAACAGCAACTCTTTGTAAAGTTGTTTTATCAGGCAGGTCAGAAACTATTACTTCTGGGTGTTCTTGCCGTTGCTTTTTGAGTACTTCTCTACCTTGGGGATGACTGATAACCACCCTTCCACCTGAAGAAGAAGTCCCAAGTCAGTGAACAGTCTTGACGAAAAATTAAGATAGAATAACAAAAGTGATCTCCCAAAATAATAAACTAACATAAACACAGCACATCAACCCCCCTCCCTCCAAAACTACATGTTTATCTCAGATTTAAGATCCAGGATGTGTGAAGAGATGATGAAATACAATGGTGGCTCAGTTCATACTTGTGCAAGTTCACAAGATTATAAATAAGTGAAGCTACATTTGGCTTACTACTTGCTACCGTAAAAGTTGGAGATACAAAAGAAAAAAGAGGAACAGCTCACATAATTAAACAGTGATGGACAACTAACCTGGTGAACATTTTTTAGCAAGAGAACCCAGAATCTCGTCTAGTTTGAAGGGCAGAGCAGGTAGGAAATAAAGAAACACGACATCTAAGGGAGCCCATTTCTCTGGCACATATATAATTTCTCCTTGCCAACACTTGACCAGGTCATATTTCTCTTTAATACCAGCTAACATCAAAAGTGAATCATGGACAACAAGAAGAAATTTGCATGGAGAATCAACCAAGCGATCCACAAATTCTTCGGAACTAATCGAAACCAATACCCTTGAAGTTTCTTCAATCTTTCCAGCAGAGATAATGCGGTCTAGATTTCGATTGAATTCTTCCTCGGGACTGGAGTTATCAGAATCAAGTACGGACCAATCTTTCTCCATAAGTTCTTCAAAGTTAATAACAGACACAGCTCCCTCAGGGAAAGAAATTGGAGCATCAAAATTTGAGCCAGAAGCATGAAGTAAAACCGGCTTACTGACCGAAGATGTAAGAGAAGTAGAAAACATACTGATACCATTGCAACTGAGGTCGGGAACATGTTGACATTTGACATGAAGGCGTGTGTGGGTCTTGAATATTGGCGGACGGCAGACGCAACGGGAGAGAGAAGGAAGAGAAGTAGAAAACATACTGAGATTAGAGAGAGTTTTACCTGCCAAAAATAGACTCCAAAGCTCGCACTATGCGTCACGATGGCGGACGGCAGACGCTACGGGAGAGAGGGAAGGGGATGAAACGATGTGAATTGGACTTCCTCACACCCGCATAAGATAAAAGATATGGCTAAAATTACCACAGATGACCCACAGGAGCAAATTATAATAAAGTACCCCGTATTTTCTATTTTCCCATCTTGCTCTCTTTTCTAATTTTCTTTCCTTTTACCTTTTTCTTTCTTCCATTTTTTCGTTTTTATCTTGTATTATAATTTATTTTATTTTAATAAATTATATTTGAGTAAAAAAATATTACTCAAATAACCACATAATGATTGCCCAATTATCATAACATTAATTATTTTTTATTGACATTCAAAATTTTTAAATAAAGACAGATTTGGGGTGTTACATTTGATACTATGTTAAGTAGTAATGTAAGCACAAGCCAAAATACTGAATAGTACAAAATATTATTGATAGAAACTCCCTGTCAAAGGATTAAATAATAATTAGACTATATTTAAAATTATAACAACATATTAATATTTATATTTTTATTTTAAAACATGAAAAAATGTCATTATTAAAAATTCATTAGTGGAAAAAAATCATATAAATCAATTAATATGATATAATTATACAATACTTTGAAAAAATTTAGACAAGAAAAGAAGCAAAAAAATAAGTTTTTAAAAAAATAAAAAAATATGTTAGCAACGCTGCCATTTGCTAGTCCTCTAGAGAATGGGTTGCTGGCGGATTAGCCCATCCAATCTGTGAGCGGACCCGTTTTTCCGGCACTGGCCCCAAATTCAATATACAAAATGGACTACTGTTGAACAAGTCTAAATAAAGAATGGGGGAAGTTTAAACCTAATGATCCCTACATGATATGGTTTGACTAATGGTTTATGTGATGTAAAACCAGCATCAACGACTTTGAGTAATGTAAGGTATACATGCATAAATAAAAAATGTGGTTTGTACCCTTCTCTACGTGCAAATATCAGACAGCATAAATTTGAATAACTGCACTGAACAGAGGGAGTTAAACATTTATATAATCATCAGTTATTAGCTTATTGGTCAAATAAACTTAAGAAAGCATTCAGTCTTGATTAATTAATTCATTTACATCCATTTATTAATGACCACGCTCTTTATTGTGAGCGTGGGCGTGGGCATTAATTAAATTAATGTGAAATGGCATTAATTGCATTCATTGGTTGGCCTTTTGCTAATTACACTTCTTCAATGCGCTCAATGGTCTCATTTCATGTACTTTGATAGATGCAATAACAACTTCGTTCGGAGAGAGAGGGACACAGAGAGATGGAATCACATGTTCTTTGGCTTGATTCGTCAATTAAACGCACGTTAAATAACGTTTTTCGCAAAATGAGATAATGTCTTTCACATATTTACTTTGGCCTGCGTAAAAGTACTACTATACCGCGTTCCCAAATGAGCACATTAACTTAATTGAGGGTTTTTATGTTTTTTTAACTGGGTTTAACATCCCCAAAAAAAAATCATAGCATCACTAAATATCTGATAGGTTGTTTCTAAAAGGATTATTTGATGATCTATAATACAAGCCATTTATTTGTCAATTTTATTAATGTAATTATTGATTATGGCATTATGGAGCCATGCATCTTTCTTTTCTAATTCAACCCTTTGTTCAATACGAGCATAGATGAAAACTTTTTTTTTAATGTAAGATAAATTCAACGGATTAATTGTTATTTCTTGTTTCTAGTAAATTGTCGTGTTGGAATTAATTTATATAATGGGTTGAAGAGAGTCATAATTAATTGACTTGTTTGAAAGAGCATTTCCAAAAGTCAAACATATGTTTAACAGTGTTTTTCCGCAAAACGAGATAATCTTCTTCATATATTTATTACCTCTGCGAAAGAGTAATTCTCTACCGCGTTCTCAGACGGGTACAGTATGAAAAATGGAATTTGACTTTTCTACATATTCAATGTCACTACTACATAACATCTCCAACAATTAAATGGGGATAATTGAATGTGATTATTTATCACATGCTCGAGGAAATACAAGAATTAAAGATGCCCCACTTAATGTGCCTCTTCATTGTTATAATCCTAACATAACCAGTTTAATTAACCATGGTTAAGTAAGCCCCAAAAAAAAACTTAGTGCTTGTTTGGCAACATCGTTGTCAAAATGGTGCACTTAAGCCGAGACAAAACCATCTTGAAATCTGTAAAAACCATTTCGAAATCCATAAAAACCATCTTGAAATCCGTAAAACCATCTCGAAATCCACAAAATGCCTCGGAATCTGTAAAATCCATTCTCCCAACGGAGTTCCCAAACACACACTTAACCATTATTAACAACTCTCTATATCGCGAGACGACGCGTGGTCTTCCATCCCCGTGCACTGCGTATCACGTATATAAACTCAAATTTCACAGTGATCAGCATAAGGGTTTCTCTTTGTGTGCCACATTTTTGAGAACTCAGAAAAAAAATGGTACACTACTGTACTTCCGGTGAGGGCTCGTCGTTGGAGGGTGGCGAGGCTAAGAAGCTTTTCAAGTGCCCTCTGTGCCACCTGAGTTTCAGGTCCATGAATGCGGTGGGGGGTCACCAGAATGCTCACAGACGACAGCGAAACCGAATGAAAAGGTTCATAATCTCGAAGAAGAAGAAGAAGATGTATTACGAGTTCTTGCCGTTGAAGCAGGGGAACGCAGGCATATATGGCTATGGACGTCCCTTCCAGAACCCTTTCCATCGTCTCTTCATGATGCCCACTTCATTTGCTGCACATTGCGTCCCCTCTCATGCATCAATCCCATGCACCTGCGAATTGGACCTCTCTCTCAAACTCTGACCATTCTTCATGTATGGATCTCTGGTTGTTGTTTCCTGTTCAGTTCACTTTAATGCAGACAGTTGTGGAGCTCAGAACTGATGGCAGCGTTTTTCACCTTCCAAGACTAATAAAAATCAAACAAAAGAGTTGCTTTTTCACATTTCTTATTTTACATAGACTTATATTTTATTTTTCTAATTATTACTTTGTCAATAATGAAATTTACTATTTAGATTTTGAAATTTTCGATCTTGTATAGTGTGACTACGTGAATATGTGATGAGATTTATTTTTTTATTCGGACTAACCCATGAGTTAATTCCGATCTGACTCACTAACCATTGACCCACTGCTTTATCTGGTTTAATCACTTGTCCAAGTTCCTGCACCTTGCTTTGAACCAAACAAGGCCTAATTCTCTGATAGATTAGCAGATAACTTTGTGCCCTTGACTGGGGAGAAAACGAATATAATTCTTCCTTAAAATGACTGATAACAATTATTTTGAAAGCAAAAAACCAGAAAATTTCTAAGTTGAGACAATTTGTTAGAAAGGAATGGAGCGGTTGACACTTTTAAATTCGGTATTTGATGGTAATTATTTTTAGGACCATACCCATTGTTTCATGTAAAATATTAAAATGTTTATGTATGATTGAAAAGCTTTATGTAATAGATACAAAGAACTCCACCTAAATTTTCTGCTTATTTTTATTACTGTAAAATATTAAAATTGTTATAAAATTTGGAATTTGAGAGTAGAAGAGAATAGTAGAGGAGATTGAGAGAAAGGAAGATATGGGAGGAATGAAGAGAATCTCATAAAATGAAAAGGGAGAAGAATGAAAGTCGTTATTCATTATGGCTATGCCTTCTATTTATAGGCATAAATTTACATCAAGTAAATCACTATAAAAGATTATATAAGATAATAAGGGAATATAAAATATAATTAAAAATAATGGAAAATATGGACGTTCACATAATAATATTTATAACAAAAATGTTTTAAAGGTGTATATGTAACCGCCAAAACCCTTCCTCATCATTTTATGTTGGGCCACAGATGAATCAAGTAAAGCTTACAATGGGCCGTACAACTACTTTGGACCCTTTTCATTCGAGCCCTACTTTACACATGGATCAGCCCGTGAGTGCCTTCGATCCTTATTTATAATTGCCAGTCCTGCGGGGATTGTGCATATTTGGAAATCCCCTTTTTCCAACGGATACGCAAGTCAAGATAAAAAAAATTTTAAATCTGCAAAAATCTTGATATCCGTAAAAAACATATCAAAATCCGTAAAACCATCTCAGAATCCGTAAACTCATTTATCCTAACAACGGTTCCCAAACACAAACTTTATCCAATTAAGGGGATGTAAGTTCAAAATGAATAAGAAAATTGTTTCAAGCCAATTGCAAACATGTTTGTTCAAATTTATGCCTACAGAAGTACAGATAATAAAGCTCATTATACCAAGAAAGAACGAGTGCGCCATGAGCCTCTCATGGGAATGCTACCATCAAGAAAAAACCTTACAAGTCCTTAATCTCTTCAACTTTAGTAGTTAGTGTTTGGAATATGATTCTCTAAATGACTCGTACTTGTTTCAAAGTGTTCACAAGACTTGCGAAGATGGAGTCCACAGATAAAACCTGCACAGGCAATTGCTAAGTTGAAAGGGATAGGAGCAGTTGTGTGGCCTACTTGTTAAACGAGTTGTTACGTTGATCGTGACGGAACAAACTTCAACACGTTCTTCGTTATTTTCGATAATAAAGCCAATTTCCATTATATTTGTATAGTTGTATATAAACTTCACTGCTTGCCTTGCTAAATAAAAATCGCGATTAAGGTTCCAAGAATAAAATCTTCATAAAAAATGATGAGCCGCATGTGGATTAATGACAATTTTAAAGCGTATTTATTAGCCATCAAATCATAACCACAGAATATGATGTGTGTGACACCATCCATAATTGTGCTATATAACTGTTTTCCCGATTAAGCCCCAAGCCATAAGAAACTTTATCAGATATCTTATCCAACAGTAAAACAGTTCAATCGGCAGCTCTTCTCTGTCATGACCCATATTGCTTCTGAAAATTTTCACCCAAACATGTATGTGAATGGAAACACCTGCACTCATTATTGTTTATTGGACTTGAAGGAAATATGAGTTCAGTGGTGGGGTTGTGCAGCTGATGGAAATCCACTATTTGGGTCACTGATTTGTTAGAACTTCCCATCAAAACCCTAATATGGATAACGTTGTTGATACCTTAAAAACCCTTAACAGTTCTTTTTTAGAGAACGGAATTGTCCCATGGCAAAGATCCATATCGCCATCATCACCAAAAACCTACCCCGTATTATGTGAACTTGATTCTTGACCTGTAACTAAATGGTCCATACAATGAAATGATGATAATCATGATCGCTGAGCTGCCACTTGGGCATAGCCATGCCCTCATTTTGTAACTAATTAAATAGAATACACAAAATAAAATTTTGGTGACAGATCAAAGCTAATTAGTAGTTTTCAACATAAAACCAAACACACACTAACCGGTTATAAGTGCTCCCTTACTGGTTGGTATAGCTGGTTTAACCTTCGATTGAGAATATATATATATATATATATGGAAGAAAAGAAATCATGCAGGTTATGTTTTTGTGGGGGGTATGAACTATGAATGGATGCTTATAGCTTCATAACATTTCACAACTACTTCCCCATGGAAGGGGTCCTACACTAATAATTTGTTAATAAAGTCCAAGTGAGTTGATGTGTGGAGGAAATTAAATCAAAGCAGAAGCAGAAGGATATAAAAAAGACAAGGCATTTTGTTCTGCTTCTACAGGTCCACCATAATGCATACACATCAACATATTATAACTCTCCCCATCTCACTTATAATTATCATACAGAGAAACAGTACTCTCTAGTGTCAACATCTTAAATTATGGATATGGACCTATTTGTCAGAGACTCAAGTAAATGAAGGGAACATTATTCATGTGAACGTCCCTAACTTACAACTACCATAATTCAGACACTATTCCGTGCCACTATTAATGCGAAACTCAAAGAGGTACCATTGTGAATAAGCCTCCCCCCATCTCTCTCTCGCACATGATTGTCTGTCCCAATAAACGACAATTTATTATGAGAGTTACTTCTTATGGTAACAACACTGTAAATTTTCACGGAATTAAAATAACCCTTCCCCTTTAAGAACATATTAGCATATCAAAGTCCAGACGTAGGAATTGATTATTCCTGTTTTAGCTGTTTAAGCTGTTCATTCACTTGTGTGCTTTTACATGCATGTCCAGCTCCGTTCAATCTTATAATTCCAAGTGCATATTGAAGATTTATAAAGAATTTCAAAAATTTTCAAATCAATATATAAGTTTAAGGGGACTCATTTCCAATAGGCTATAGTCTTCTGGAATGAGATCTCTCTCCCTTTATACTTATTATCGTTATATTAGAGATTTCATTGAGAGGTTGATATTCCCTGTTGGGTAGAAAGCTTGAATAAAGATTGAGGAACTTCAATGAAAGGAAACTTTTATTTGAAATTGAAGAGATGAAATACACCAACTTTGTATTTCTCTCACACACTCAAGTTCCTCACTTACACACACTTTGCTTTATCACTCAACTCTCTCAACTCACTTCTACTCAACTCTCTCAACACTTCTCACTTCTACTTCTCAACACTCTTACTTCTCAATTCTCACT
>JANTPZ010132232.1:0-26642 GCA_025593235.1 Vachellia pachyceras
GAAAAAGTAATAAAAGAGCATGTGGGTAGATAAGGAAAAAGAGTTTTCTCTCCATTTTCTCTCCATGTGTGGAGAGAAAAGTTGGGGAGAAAATGTGGCGGGACCCGCATCCCATTTTCTCTCCAACTTTTCCTTCCTCCCTCTTTTTCTCTCCTATCCAAGCAGGGGAAAACTCATTTCTCCCCTCATTTTCTCTTCAAGTTTTCTTTCCTCCCTCATTTTCTCTCCATCCAAGCATAGGGTAAAGCACTACAACGACAGATAATCCAAAAACCAGAAAGAAAAGTGGTGGTGATATCTAGTTTTAAGCTTAATTTTAAGCCTTTCCTCCCAAACCCTAACTGATATATTCCCTTCCCGATCAACACCGCCATGGATATACGGTTCCCATACTCGCCGGCTGAGGTTGCCAAAGTCCGTTTGGTTCAGTTCGGCATACTCAGCCCCGATGAGATCGTAATTCTCGCTACCATGTCTACTTGTCTAAGTTTTCTTGGAAATGGATGGAGCTGAGAATTAGAATTTTTCACTAGGCTTCAGATTTTGATTGATTTGTGTGGCTGTAAAGGTGGTTTCTGAACTTATTGTTACTCGTTTTGGTTTGCGCAGAGACAAATGTCTGTAGTGCAGATTGAACATGGGGAGACAACGGAGAGGGGCAAGCCGAAGGTTGGAGGATTGAGTGACCCTCGGCTTGGTACTATTGATAGGAAGATGAAGTGCGACACCTGTACAGCGAACATGGCCGAGTGCCCGGGCCACTTTGGGCACCTGGAGCTTGCGAAGCCTATGTTTCATATTGGGTTCATCAAGACTGTGCTTACCATTATGCGTTGCGTTTGCTTCAACTGCTCTAAGATTTTAGCCGATGAGGTACTCGATTTCCCTGGTGAAGGATCAAGTGGCCTTTACACGGCTACTTTATATTTTTTGATGGGAATTTGAATTCCGTAAAACAATTCTCGATCTGCACCTAGTGTTCACTGCACAAAATGTTAGCAAATTAGTCTTTTATATCGGTGAGCACATGTGAGGCCATTTCCATGTTTCCTTTCATGCTTGATCATGGAAGTTGAAGTTTTTGTCTTTCCGTTGGGTCATTTGATTTTTCATGGATGGCTCATGTCACAATAATACGACTGTAGCTATTTTCTCTGATAGGACTTTGTTACCTCCATTGTGAGGGGTTTTTGTTTTGTGTTTTTTATTTGATCTTCTCTGTCTTAAGTGCAGAAAAATGTTAACCATATTGCAAGTTTTGATTTGGTTGTTCATTCTATAGGAGGATCATAAATTTAAGCAAGCTTTGAGGATAAGGAATCCCAAAAATAGGCTGAAAAAGATTTTGGATGCGTGTAAAAACAAAACCAAATGTGACGGTGGTGATGAGATTGATGTTCATGCTCAAGATACTGAAAAACCAGTTAAAAAGAGTCGGGGTGGCTGTGGTGCTCAGCAACCAAAGCTCACCATTGAGGGTATGACAATGATTGCGGAGTACAAAGCTCAAAGGAAGAAAAGTGATGATCAGGAACAACTTCCTGAACCTGTGGAAAGGAAACAGACTCTTACTGCAGAAAGGGTAATGATTTGAACCTATTGAACTTTTATGTCCATTTCTACAGAATATTTGTTGATAGCGACTTGTTGAATCTGTTGAAGGTTCTTAGTGTTTTGAAAAGGATTAGTGATGAAGACTGCCAATTGTTGGGTTTGGATCCTAAGTATGCCCGTCCCGATTGGATGATTTTACAAGTTCTTCCAATTCCTCCACCACCTGTGAGGCCTTCTGTAATGATGGACACTTCCTCTAGGAGTGAGGTAAGTATTGTTTATTTAATCCGTACTTTTCAGTTCTTGTTGATTTTCTTTTCCTTCTGCGTACTGTTAGCGATTGCTGCTGATATTTTCTGGTGAACTGTAATCTTTTTTCATGATATGTTGATACTAATTATTTTGCTGTTTTGTGTAGGATGATTTGACTCATCAGCTGGCGATGATCATTAGGCACAATGAGAATTTGAAGAGACAGGAGAGGAATGGATCGCCTGCACATATTATTTCTGAGTTTGCCCAGTTGCTGCAGTTTCACATAGCTACATATTTTGATAATGAATTGCCTGGGCTGCCAAGGGTATAATTGTTTATACATAGGCATTTAGTACTAATTAGTGGTATATTTTATGCTAACTTGAAAACTTTGGTGTATTTTATAATGCATGGGGATGATATATTCTTTTTTAAATTTAATGTATGTTTTCTTATAGGCTACACAGAGATCAGGTAGGCCCATCAAATCAATATGTAGCAGGCTAAAGGCAAAAGAAGGCCGGATTAGAGGTAACTTGATGGGGAAGAGAGTAGATTTTTCCGCACGAACTGTAATTACACCGGATCCAACAATTAATATTGATGAATTGGGAGTGCCATGGAGTATTGCTCTGAATCTTACATACCCTGAGACAGTGACTCCTTATAACATTGAAAGGTTAAATTATCTGCTTTTTATTGCTTGATACATATGTATAATTTATAACCCTTAACTGAAAGTATTGGCAATTAAAAAAAAAAACAGGTTGAAGGAACTAGTGGAATATGGACCCCATCCTCCTCCTGGGAAAACTGGTGCCAAGTACATCATTCGAGATGATGGACAAAGGCTTGATCTTCGATATTTGAAGAAAAGTAGCGATCACCATTTGGAGCTTGGTTACAAGGCATTGTTTTTAAACTATGGCTAATTTCTAAATTAAATTTCGGTGGAGCCTCATTTGAACTTGCCTTAACTTTTGATGATGTGGTTTTAGGTGGAGCGTCATTTGAATGATGGAGACTTTGTCCTATTCAACCGTCAGCCTAGTCTCCATAAAATGTCTATCATGGGGCACAGAATCAAAATCATGCCTTATTCTACTTTCCGGTTGAACTTGTCTGTTACTTCACCGTATAATGCTGATTTTGATGGGGATGAAATGAATATGCATGTTCCTCAGTCATTTGAAACCAGAGCGGAGGTATTGGAGCTCATGATGGTGCCTAAATGCATTGTGTCACCTCAATCAAATAGGCCAGTCATGGGAATCGTCCAAGATACCCTTCTAGGATGCAGAAAAATCACTAAGAGAGATACCTTCATCACAAAGGTTTGATTTAGACAACTCTTCGTCGTTGCATTTTACTTGATTGTTGTTATATGATCCATTCAGAAGTTTGATAAAGGCTACTCTTTGTAGGATGTTTTCATGAACATTTTGATGTGGTGGGAAGATTTTGATGGGAAGGTCCCGGCTCCAGCAATACTGAAGCCAGAACCATTGTGGACTGGAAAGCAAGTTTTTAATCTCATCATACCAAAACAAATAAATCTCATTAGATATTCAAGTTGGCACCAAGAAGGTGAAACGGGGTATGTAACTCCAGGTGATACCGTTGTCAGAATAGAGAAAGGGGAATTACTCACTGGAACTCTTTGCAAAAAGACGCTTGGAACATCTACGGGAAGTCTTGTACATGTCATTTGGTATGTAATTTCATGTAATTATTGATATTGCATTTATAGCTTCAATCATTTCTGAATACAACAACAACAAATAAGAGTACAGTCTAAATTTTTTTTTTTTTTACAACTTCGTGGGTGCTGATGAAAACCCATCTTCCAATAGGATTGCTGGTTGGATCATGGAATATTCTTTATAAAGATAATGTTGAAGTTTGTATGGTTCTCAGTGGCTATTTCAGTAAAATCTTCCTGTATTTTTCCTCCTGTTTACTTAAATGTCTGCTTTGAATATAGGGAAGAAGTTGGCCCTGATGCTGCTCGTAAATTCCTTGGTCATACTCAGTGGCTTGTCAACTACTGGCTTTTGCAGAATGGTTTTACCATTGGAATAGGCGACACTATTGCAGATGCGGCAACTATGGAGACTATTAATCAGACTATTGCAAATGCTAAAGAGGAGGTGAAAAGGCTTATTAGGGATGCACAAGAGAAGAAGTTGGAGGCTGAGCCTGGACGAACAATGATGGAGTCCTTCGAAAATAGGGTGAATCAGGTGCTCACATTGGACTGCTCTTCTTTATTATATCTTCTTGCTTCTTTAGTTGAGCCTAATGTTTAATTTTTTGTGGAATACTTTAGACGCTGAATAAAGCTCGTGATGATGCTGGAAACAGTGCACAGAAAAGTTTGTCCGAGAGTAATAATCTGAAAGCTATGGTTACAGCTGGTTCAAAAGGAAGTTTCATTAACATATCTCAGATGACTGCTTGTGTGGGCCAGCAGAATGTTGAGGGTAGGCGAATACCATATGGGTTCATAGATCGGACATTGCCCCATTTTACAAAGGATGATTATGGGCCTGAAAGCCGTGGCTTTGTGGAGAACTCGTACCTTCGTGGACTAACCCCTCAAGAGTTCTTTTTTCATGCCATGGGTGGTAGGGAAGGTCTTATTGATACTGCAGTTAAGACCTCTGAAACTGGGTACATTCAGCGGAGACTTGTAAAGGCTATGGAGGATATTATGGTTAAATATGATGGTACAGTTAGGAACTCATTGGGAGATGTTATTCAATTTCTGTATGGAGAAGATGGTATGGATGCTGTTTGGATAGAAACACAGAAGTTGGATTCATTAAAAATGAAAAAATCGGAATTTGACAAGTCTTTCAGGTATGAGTTTGATGATGAAAACTGGAAACCTAGTTATATGCTTGAAGAACCTGTTGAAGACTTGAAAACCATAAGAGAATTCCGGAATGTGTTTGAGGCTGAAGTTCAAAAGCTTGAAACAGACAGACACCAGCTTGCGACTGAGATAGCAACTACTGGTGATAGTTCTTTGCCCCTACCTGTTAATCTAAAGAGACTGATCTGGAATGCTCAGAAGACATTTAAGGTGGACTTCAGAAGGCCTTCAGATATGCATCCTATGGAAATTGTTGAAGCCATTGATAAGCTCCAAGAGAGATTGAAGGTTGTTCCTGGTGAAGATCTCTTGAGTCAAGAAGCTCAAAAGAATGCAACTCTCCTGTTCAACATTCTCCTCCGTAGCACTTTTGCTAGTAAGAGGGTCTTAGCGGAATACAGGCTTTCTCGTGAGGCATTTGAGTGGGTTGTGGGGGAAATTGAGTCCCGATTCTTACAGTCACTTGTAGCTCCTGGAGAAATGATTGGTTGTGTTGCAGCTCAATCTATTGGTGAGCCTGCTACTCAAATGACCCTGAACACCTTTCACTATGCTGGTGTCAGTGCTAAGAACGTTACTCTTGGTGTTCCTAGGTTGAGGGAAATCATTAATGTAGCAAAGAGAATCAAAACACCTTCTTTATCTGTCTACTTGAAACCTGAGGTCAATAAGACTAAAGAGAAGGCAAAGAATGTTCAATGTGCCTTGGAATATACTACTCTTAGGAGTGTCACACAAGCCACAGAAGTATGGTATGATCCAGACCCTATGAGCACAATTATTGAAGAGGATGTTGATTTTGTGAAATCCTACTATGAAATGCCAGATGAAGAAATTTCCCCTGAAAAAATATCTCCTTGGTTGCTTCGCATAGAATTAAATCGTGAGATGATGGTTGATAAGAAGTTAAGTATGGCTGATATTGCTGAAAAGATCAACCTTGAATTTGACGATGATTTGACTTGTATATTTAATGATGACAATGCTGAAAAACTTATACTTCGCATCCGTATTATGAATGATGAAGCTCCCAAGGGAGAAATTCAGGATGAATCTGCTGAAGATGATGTATTTCTGAAGAAAATAGAGAGCAACATGCTGACTGAAATGGCTTTACGGGGCATTCCAGACATTAACAAAGTTTTTATTAAAAACACTAAAATTCAGAAATTTGATGAGGAACTAGGCTTCAGGCCTCATGATGAGTGGATGCTTGATACTGAAGGTGTCAACCTTTTAGCTGTGATGTGTCATGAAGATGTTGATGCATCAAGGACCACAAGCAATCACTTAATTGAGGTGATTGAAGTTCTAGGTATCGAAGCAGTTCGTCGTGCTCTCTTGGATGAGTTACGTGTTGTTATATCTTTTGATGGCTCTTATGTCAATTACCGGCATCTTGCCATTCTTTGTGATACCATGACTTATCGGGGCCATTTGATGGCAATAACTCGTCATGGCATTAATCGTAATGACACTGGGCCAATGATGAGGTGCTCATTTGAAGAGACAGTGGATATTCTTCTTGATGCTGCAGTATATGCTGAGTCTGATTACTTGAGGGGCGTCACTGAAAATATTATGTTAGGCCAGCTTGCTCCCATTGGAACTGGAAGCTGTTCCTTGTATCTCAATGACGAGATGCTGAAGAATGCTATTGAGCTCCAGCTACCTAGTTACATGGAAGGTCTTGATTTTGGCATGACACCTGCAAGATCCCCCTTCTCAGGAACTCCTTATCATGAAGGCATGATGTCACCAAGTTATTTGCTGAGTCCTAATCTGAGGCTGTCACCTACTACTGATGCACAGTTTTCTCCGTATGTTGGTGGAATGGCGTTCTCTCCAACTTCTTCCCCTGGTTACAGTCCGTCATCACCGGGTTACAGTCCATCCTCACCCGGCTACAGTCCCACATCACCCGGGTACAGTCCCACATCACCTGGTTACAGCCCCACCTCTCCTACATACAGTCCCAGCTCTCCAGGATATAGTCCAACTAGTCCTGCATATTCACCTACAAGCCCTTCTTATTCGCCCACATCACCAAGCTACAGCCCCACGTCACCAAGCTACAGCCCCACCTCGCCAAGCTACAGCCCCACGTCACCATCCTACAGCCCCACCTCCCCAGCCTACAGTCCCACCTCCCCTTCGTACAGCCCAACATCGCCATCATACAGCCCGACATCGCCATCGTACAGCCCGACTTCACCATCGTACAGCCCAACTTCACCATCCTACAGCCCTACATCCCCATCTTATAGCCCTACTTCGCCAGCATATAGCCCCACATCTCCTGGCTACAGTCCAACATCACCTAGTTACAGTCCGACTTCACCAAGTTATAGCCCCACTTCCCCTAGTTACAATCCACAGTCAGCAAGGTACAGCCCATCACTGGCTTATTCCCCGAGCAGTCCAAGGATATCTCCATCAAGTCCATACAGTCCTACGTCCCCAAATTACAGGTAGGTCATCTTGGGATGTATAAAATAGTATTTCATACTAAATGGTTTAAATAGAACTTCTAGGAATACCGCGATCACTCGATTCTATGATATGATTGGTTTTCTCTTGATCTCTAGTTTGATTGTTAGCCAGTTGGCTGATTCTTTTCTTCCCTTGTTTCTTCTTTTTCTGTTGTAATTGCTGCTGTACTTCTTAAAAAACCATAAATCAATTGCTGATTCATCCTGTGTTTGAGCTTTCCACTGAGTAGTTTGTCTAACTTTTTGTTTGATCCAGCCCGACGTCACCATCATATTCACCAACATCTCCATCTTATTCTCCATCAAGCCCAACATACAGCCCCAGCAGGTAAGTCAACTCCATTTGTGATCTATGCTTTTGAAGCATTTGGCTTATTATTGTATATGGAAGTTGCTATTTGTGCTGCCTTCCATCTCTACATTGAGAACAAGGGCGGTGTGAGAGACCCCTATTTAATCTGTCATGTAAAAAAGAGGGTTAGTTCAAAATCTGGTGTTTAATAATGCACATTTTTGTCTTTTTTTAGCCCATATAATTCTGGTGTAAGCCCGGACTATAGCCCAAGCTCTCCTCAATTCAGGTGAGCAATTCTATGCTTGTTTTTCAAATGTCAGTGTCATGCACCATATAACTTTTAACTGTGAATGATTTGTGACTCTTGATTTTATGGGGTACTTTGCAGTCCCAGTACTGGCTACTCGCCGAGTCAACCTGGGTACTCCCCTTCGTCTACTAGCCAGTACACTCCACAGACTAGTGATAAGGATGATCGGAGTACTCGCTGAGGTATATAATTGCTTTAGAGAGCTTTATTAAACTGAGATTGACTGATTGAATTATGAATTGTAAGCTTCTATGCCAATGAACGGGCTTCACTCCATGGCTTATTTAGGTGAGCCAAAAAGCAGTTGTCAGGCCCCAAAAGATTGATTTAATGGCAGGTTTAAGAATTTGTTGAAGATGTATTACAAATATTGATCCAGATACTTCAAATTCTAATATACAGAAAGTGGTTGTACTAATCAGGTCAGGATAAAAATTAACCAAATGAACATGCAATGGGTTTAATATTTTATTATATCAATATGTTGCTGAATTTTATTTCTTTCTCATTGGCCAATTTGCAGTTAAATGTAGATATAATGACTAATCAACAATTGTCAATGTTAAAAAGCCACTTTAGGCCACTAGCAGCGGATTGAACACTGATGCCTTGCTGGGACCTTTGAGATGTTCCATCCCTATGCTGTCAAGCTTTTACCCTCAAGGGAGGAGCATGATGATGTAACTTCTAGCATTTATCAGTGGGAAATATCACGTTGATCTGGGCGTGTTTGGTTTTGAGCAATCACAATTTTTACTGACTAAGCGATCTATACATGTCTGTTTGATCCTATAATATTTGAATCCGGACAGAAGTGTGTACTGGTACTCGCTGAATAATTAAAATATTGTCGGTGCAGGGTTTTTAAATATTGTCGCTGAATGAGTTTTGTACCTGTAACAACATATTATTTGTATATTTACAAGTTCACTTGAAAGAGTCATGTTTTGTCACCAGACTCGAGTTTTTCTTGAGTAAATATCATTTTTGTTCCTTTAAATTTGTAGAAATTTTGGTTTTGATCTTTATAATTTTATAAATATTTAAATGTTAAGTATATGGATTAAAACTAAAATTGGTCAAATTATAGAAAGCAAAATATTTGATTTTGATCCCTATATTTTTTTTTTATCTTTTCACTTAAGCGTGACAATTAATTTTGTTTAATATCTAATTCTTATAAAATGATAGGATCAAAACTATGGGTTTAAAATTTAAGAAAATAAAATCAAAATTTCATATAAATTCAATTTAAGGATATTAATCCTCCTCCTCTTCACCCTTGCAGTTAAATGGCAATGAGGGGAAATTATTAGGAGGGGTTGGATCTGGTTATTACCGATACTCTTATTTCTATTCCGTCCTCACTATAGCTCCGGCTGGCAGAAAATGATGGTTTAACATCGTAGACGTGGATGTGCAGGGGATTCTATATTTACCTTAGTGAAAATATTTACAAATATGTATTAATTTCTTTTTAGACGTTATGCATACATTGATGAAATGATATATTCTTGGTTAGACGATTAATGCATTTACAATTGAAAAATTAATGGATTTCTGTAATTTAAAATATTTGATATGCAATTAAGGAAATCTCTATCTAATATAAAATAATATTAGGATAAATAAAGAATTTCATGTCAAAATAAAACAATGATAAACAAATAATTATCCTTATCCAAATATAAATATGTATTGCTTGAGCGGTACCTGGGGTTACATATTTTCTCAATCATAAACTTAGTTTAGACTTGCACATCTGAGTTATATAAGCAGTAAATTAAGAATTTAATAATAATTAATTTATTAGTTTTGTAGTTCATTGTAATTTCTCCAAAATTTGACTCATTTTCATTCGTGTATCTCAACTCTAGTGATACGTTTGGTAGCATAAAATCAAGGGGCTGGAAGTGAAATTGTAGTAAGAACCCAAAAGTAAGCTTGTTTGGTTGGTGAGAACTGGGTTCTATGGAATTGAGAATTCCATCAAACTATGGAAATGACACTTCCACATGCTCTGGGTAGGAACTCAGTTCCAGCTTGCTGGAATTGATATCTTGTCCATTTTGCCCTCTCCCCCTCACTTCGTCCACTACAATCGGCCCTGAGCTCGTGTCCTCCGGCCCCCGGTGATCTTGTTCTTGAAGAGCTCGCGTCCTCCGGCAACAGCTAAGTGGTGGTGGCGACGGAAGATGATGGCACGACGGAGTTCTAAGAGCTTCGATCTGCGATGACAACGATTGCGACACAGTGGCGACGGAAGATATAAGAGCTTTTCACATTTGCGAGGATCTGAGAGCTTCAGTCTTTTCACAGTGGCGACAACGATTGCGACAGTGGCGACGGAAGATGATGGCACGGCGGAGGTCTTCGATCTTCGATCTTTTCACATTTGCGACAATGATGACGACAAGCTTCGATCTTCCATGTGTGACGACGAGCTTTGATCTTCCATGTGGGACGACGACGGAGGTCGGAATTTGCTGCTGGTGAGGGAGGGGAAGGATTTTTGTGGGGAGGAAGAGATTTTTTTTGTTTTGGGTATATTAGTATTTTTATATTATAAATATAAATATTAAATTAAAATAATACCCACTTCTTCCCGCATACCAAACATACTTTTAATCCCACTTCCAATTCCAATTCCACTTCCACTTCCAATTCCAATTCCATCAAAATCAGTTCCGCATACCAAACGGGGTATAGGAGGATGGAGGGGGGAAGAATCTAGACTCTAGAAGGTAACAGATGCATGCACAATGTTGCTGTCAAGTTCAACTAAAAAAATCCGTTGGGCAAGAAAGGGGCAAATTTTTTCGTGATGGCCTTGTTTATTGGAGTGTTTGAAAAAATCAAACGCATATTTAAAAGTGTTTTTTTGTAAAACGAGATAATCTGCTTTACATATTTACTTCGACTTGTGTAAAAGTACTTCTCTACCGTGTTACTAAACGAGATATGTATGTTTGGCAACCATTTTAAAACTATAGTATCAAAATGAGAGTAGAAAGACACCTATCAAAATTCAGAATAGTTTTTAATCCTTGAAATCATGGTTTTATATGAAACACACGACCACTTTCAACTTCTTTACAATATATTTTGACAATAAAACTATGATGTGAGATTAAAAAATCAGGGTATTCAATAAATTATTACCTTTTATATTTTTAGAAATCACTTTTCAAAATCTATCATCTAAAATTGTTTTATCGCTTTTTTTTTAAAGCTATTCTTGAAAAGCTTATGAATTTGTTAAATGTAACAATATGGTTGAGAATTTCCCTATTTTATCTCAAACTGCTTTGGCACATAATTTTTTTAATAGAAAAAATTGGCATAAAAATTCAAAAAATCTATTAAAATATCGATAATTATAAAATCCAAGCGTAACGAAATATATTATATATTTGAATATTGGCACTTCTGATATATGAAAAATAACATAGATTTTAAAACAGAATCAATACGTACAGTAATAGAATAAGTGCTAACGACCTCTTGACGGGTAAACTTCTTCCCCTCATCAAAAAAGGGTATTGAAAAATGAAATAAAATAAAGGAAAAGTTTGAATTACTTAAATTTTAATTTGAATAGCTAAACTTAACAAATCATTAATAAGATTATCTAACATGATTAATGATTTAGAAATTGGTTCAAATTACCCCTTAGTTATTAAAAAACAAAATATAAAAATCAAACATGTTAGCATTCATTATAACCTATGTCTAATACTATATCAGGAATTAATCAAATATAGACCTAGGTCTGATTACAAAGAAGTTTTTATACAGGAAAATCACAAGCTAATGGCTAACCTTAAATCTAATAAAAGAAGCTTTCATATATGAGATATGATATAATATTACTACTTAATCATAAGCTTTGTTTGGCAACAAGGTATTTATACCCATAAGCACGTTCAACAGCGTTTTTCTGCAAAACGAGACAATCCCCTTCACATATTTGCCTTGACTTGTGTGAATAAGCCCATAAGTACTTCTTCACCGCTTTGCTAAACGAACTAATTAAGTTTCAACACAATCATATTTTATCATATCAGAAAGTAAAGTTTTTTATCACTTGCTTCTATCAAAACTACCATTTTATGTCATAAACATGGAAAATGTATGATCCAATATACAATGGGCAATATAAAGTTTTCTTATGTAAAATAAGACAAATTGCTTACACTTGTTTATTAAGAAAGTGATCCAAAAAGAAAAAAAAAGGAAAAAAGATTCAACCAAATAATCGATAATTATTTATATAGACTTAATAAAACCTTAAACATAACCGACGGACTAAAAGATTCCTATACAAATGTGGTTGTCAAACGGGAATTAATTATTCCACGAATGCAATATTTCACCACGTTTGTCTAAAAATATGTGAATTTTGATTCAAGAGGGACAATATTTTAGATAGTAGGCTGTAGCAATGGAAATACTTACAATATAACCATAAGGGAGATGGAAGGAAGAGAACGATATAACCATAAGGGATAAATGATATGATGCATAGTATATTGGTGAATAAGAACAAGGGTAATAATATTTTTTTTACTTTTTAACAACTAAGGGATAGGGAGTTAATTTAACTTAATTTTTAAATCTCTAATTGTGTGAGACAACCTAATTAAATATTTATCAAGTTTAGTTATCTAAATTAGAATTTGAGTAATTCAAGTATTTTTTATTGGGATTTTCCCTAAAATAAATAGAAGGAAAATAACAAGAAAAACCTTTAAAATATAGAAAAGATAAATCGCCGAACTCAACATGTTAATCCCATATTAGGCACAATGAATAAATGAGGATATTAAAATCCGATGAAATGATAAAAATGTCCTGAAATATTTTTAAAAATACTGAGGAAGGAAACATGGTTTTGTACAGCAAATTACAACTATAGTATATAGAATAACCGGTAAAAAAAACCGGTCAAATATACAAAAATTTCACATATCAATATTACTATCTCTGGAACTACAAAACATTCGAATTTCCGATATAAAATGTTCATTGCAACTTAAATTTAGCAAATTGTAACTTGAATACAAATGTTCATTACAACTTAAATTTAAGGAATTGCAACTCAATTATAAATAATGTGTTTGTTTGGGAATGCGGTAGAGAAGTACTTTTATGTAAGTCGATGCAAATATGTGGATGAGATTATCTCGTTTTGAAAAAAATAATATTGAACGTGTATTTAACTTTTGGAAACGTTGTTCAAAACATGCCCAATAACCAATTAAATACAAAAAATTTTATCATACGAATATTATTAACACCGGAACTTGCAAAAAATTGAGACTCCCCTCACTAGATGTTTGTTACAATTTAAATTCATCGAATTGTGACTCAAGTATAAGTAATAACTAGTTAAATCTAAGAAATATGCTAAATACAAATTAGATGCTTAATCCACAGAGGCATTCTTGCAATTTTTGTAACATTTCAATGTCCGTATTAAGTGTAATATGAGATTAAACATATTTAACACGTGGTTTATCTATTTTAACAGCTGTTTATTGTCATTTCCCTTAAAATATACTGTGTATCGAAAACCGGAGAAATTTTTTAAAAAATCCTCAAAAACAAGTGATGGCGCCACCGAGGTGCAACTTGCCTGCGACATCACATGTTGATGTAAGCCATGGACCTGTAATCTAGAACCCAGAAACCGCATTCACAGCTCTTGTCGGCACTGCCATTGAGAATCCCACGTCGTTTCGTTTCGGTAAACGGTGCAGTGTTTGAAGCGTTGGAAAAAACGGCACCGGAACGATGTCGAAGAACGGTGATGGCGAGGCGGGGATAAGCTATCTTCACGGCGACCTGGACTTAACCATCTTTGAGGCTCGAAACTTGCCCAACATGGATTTTCTCTCTCAACATTTTCGCCGTTGCGTCACCGCATGCGACACGACCAAGTCCCATTCCGTTCGCGACCAGAAGACCCGCCGTCGCATGAGGATTATCACCAGCGACACGTACGTCACCGTCTCGGTGCCGCAGTCTACTGTTGCCCGTACGCGTGTGATAAAAAATGCGCCGAACCCTCAGTGGAACGAGAGATTCAGTATCCCCTTGGCCCACCCCGTGGAGCATTTGGAATTTCGAGTCAAAGACGACGACGCATTTGGTGCTCAGCTCGTGGGAACTGTCAGTATTCCTGCACAGAGAATTGCATCCGGTGAATTTATCGCCGGATGGTTCCCCATTCTTGGTTCTTCCGGTAGGCCTCCCAAGCCAGATACCGCTCTTCGTATAGAAATGAAGTTCAGAGCGGTGGAAGAGAACTTGTTGTACCAGCGAGGCATTGCGGCTGATCCGGAGCACAGGGGTGTGGGGCAAACGTATTTTCCTGTGCGTAAGGGAAGCTCGGTGAGGTTGTACCAGGATGCCCATGTTCCTAATGGCATCCTACCCGAGATAAAGCTAGAGGGGGGAGAGGTTTACAAGCAGGGAAAGTGTTGGGAGGATATTTGTTATGCTATATCCGAGGCTCATCATATGGTTTATCTTGTGGGTTGGTCAATCTACCACAAAATAAGGATTGTGAGGGAACCTAGCAGGCCTTTGCCACGAGGTGGGGATTTGACTCTTGGTGAATTGCTCAAATACAAATCTGCGGAAGGGGTGCGCGTTCTCTTGCTGATTTGGGATGATAAGACTTCCCATGACAAGTTGTTCTTCACGTCGGTGAGACTCTGACCGGCAAATTCAATTTTGAACAAGGCGTTGTACCATTTCAAAGTGATTTTTTTAGTGTTTCTTTTATTTTCTAACTAATATTCGAGCAAGTGTACTGAATTACTCTTGAGTTGTGTCCTTAGCTAATGGAGCTTTCAGTGCAGGCTGGAGTAATGCAGACACATGATGAAGAAACCAGGAGATTTTTTAAACATTCTTCTGTTATGTGTGTTCTAGCACCTCGGTATGCTAGCAGCAAGTTGAGTTATATGAAGCAACATGTAATGGTTCCTACGTCCAGTAATTTGATTTACCTTCTATTAGTTTGTTGAATTGCAATTGATAATTTGAATGGTGTAATCATGCTGATTATAGAATATTCACTTTATTTTACTTTTTATTATTTTTTTGGTTTACTTTATATGATATTAATTTGGGAAAACTAGTGAAAAGTCCTTGTTTAAATATTTTATTGGTGAGAAGGATCTAAATTAAGGTTGCGTTACTTAAATTTGTAGAACTTGGATTACCAATACTTTCTATATAAAAATTTATTAGGTCCTTCTGCCCAATTAAATTTTCACAGGTTTTTTCACCAATTTTCTCTATTAACTTCTTTAGTCACTTAAACTTGATATCTCCTGCATATATGTATGGAGGTAAGATTCTATATGAGCTAATTTTTGAGATGTCAGTTTTCCATTTCCCAGTGGTTTTCAAATCCCTGTATTTTTAAATGTAAATTGTTTTATGGAAAATGTATTTCAAATCCTCCTACTCACTCTTTCTCTGTAAGTCTGTTTTGAGAAAAACATGTTCATTTACTCTGACACTCCTATCCATTTATCTAGTTGCTAATATCTTTAATTCATTAATGATCTTGTTAAATTCTCTTTTGAGACAAACTTATTTGTAAAATTGTTTGTGTGAATTCATACAGGTTGTTGGAACTGTTTTCACACATCACCAAAAATGTGTCCTTGTGGACACACAAGCTTTTGGTAATAACCGTAAGATAACTGCTTTTTTAGGAGGCCTTGATCTATGTGATGGTCGCTATGACACACCTGAGCATCGACTCTTCCGTGATCTTGATACTGTATTTTTGGGTGATTTTCACAGTCCTACGTTTTCAGTAAGTTGTCAGCACGGTTGGACATATTTATGCATTGAACATTACATATATATCTTCTATTTAGGAAACAAGAAAGGTGTTATCCAAACTCTCCATTATCCATTTTTTGGTGATTAAGTATATAGACCGCTCAATAGAATTTGTGTTAAAGCTATCCATAATGTAGCAGCAAGCCCCCAGTTACTACGTTGATTGGCTACATCGATTAGACTGCCAAAAAATGGTTTTTACCCTCCATTAGTCATATTTTGACCATTGAATGTATAAAAGCTTCTTGATAGAATTAATATCTGTACCATTATCTGCTATGTCTTGTCAAAACAAAGGCCCCAAGTTAATTGGGCTGAAGGCCACACTATTAAATTCTAAGACTGCTGCTTAGACAATTTGTTAGTGATTTTTGGCTGCCAAGTTTGCATATTTTATATTTTATAATTTACAATATCATCCATAATGTCAGTGAAAAGAGGTTGCCTTTATTATCACTTTTGTGTCTTCCAGTAGTCATTCGATGACATTATCTAACACATTACCCAAAATTTAAAACTGAGATAAAGCTTCACCTCATTTAGTCAGTTGGGTAAGCTAGTCAGCCCATCAGATCTCAGGCTGCTCGGCTGGAATGTGGATTATTATGATCCTTCACTGTGAACTTTAAATTTTCTTCCTCAAAAATATAAATCATTCGAGTTATGGTGGCAGCTCATGGCTTTTGTTTTTGATAGGCTGGAACAAGAGCTCCTAGGCAACCGTGGCATGATTTGCACTGCAGAATAGATGGACCTGCTGCATATGACGTTCTTCTTAATTTTGAGCAGCGTTGGAGAAAAGCAACAAAGCTGAAAGAGTTTGGTATACTTTTCAAAAAGGCTACCCATTGGCATGATGATGCTTTACTGAAAATAGAACGCATCTCATGGATATTAAGTCCTTCAATGCCTCACTCAAAGGACGGTAGCATAACTGTTCCAGGGGATAATCCTTTACTACGGGTCAACAATGAAGATGATCCTGATAACTGGCATGTTCAGGTTAGAAAAGCTAGTTTGGCTGATTTATGTTATAGCAAGTTAATAATCAGCTTTTATTCTGGGAGATCTTTTGTTTTTTTTTACATTGTTTTCAATTCTTATTCAGCTATATGATTTTTCCAGATATTCCGCTCCATTGACTCAGGATCCCTGACAGGGTTTCCCAAAAGTGTTGATATTGCTCAGTCCAAGGTTTATTTTTTACTACTATTTCTTTCCTTTCAAATTCATCCTATTGTACAGATAACTGAAAATATTCTTACTCAAGTACTCTTCATCACTTACTCGAGATAAAGACGTGTATATTAAGTTTAAGGACTTGTATATCAACTTTAATGTATTATGTACTAGAGTGATTTGAAATTTTGAAGCATATATCATAGTTTCTAATGAGTTTATTTTGATGCAGAATCTTACCTGCTCTAAAAATTTAGTAATAGATAAAAGCATTCAAACAGGATACATTCAAGCGATCAGATCTGCTCAACACTTTATCTATATTGAAAACCAATATTTTATTGGATCATCATATGCTTGGCCATCTTATAAAGATGCAGGTAATCCTAAAATGTAGAATGGTTGTCTATGGTGATTCTTTCTTTTAAAATACAGCTTAGCCATTTCTAGCAGTTTATTTTTTTTTATTTCCATATTATTTGATTTTGATTGTTGCCTAGTCATATTTTGTCATCTTTGTGCAGGAGCTGATAATCTCATTCCAATGGAACTGGCACTCAAAATTGCTAGTAAAATCAGAGCCAAGGAGAGATTTGCAGTGTATATTGTTTTACCAATGTGGCCAGAGGGTGATCCTAATTCAGCGGCTATGCAAGAAATCCTCTTTTGGCAGGTACTACGAATACATGATGTGTAAAGTTTAGAAACTTGTCCAATGATGGAATTCTATGGTATATAAATATGAAGTTTATAATGCTTTGAAGATCTTAAAATTAAGAGCCACAGGCAATTGCAATTATCTATTCTCAGTTCTACCTTTTCTGTATTCAGAGCCAGACAATGCAAATGATGTATGATGTTGTTGCAAGAGAATTAAAATCAATGCAACTTGCTGATTTGCACCCACAAGATTACCTCAACTTCTATTGCCTTGGTAACCGGGAAGAATTCCATGAAGAAGACTCAAGTTCAAATGGTGCTTCGGTAATTATTTCAAACACAATGTTCATCGAATTAATGCATTAAGCACATAATAGCCTTTTCTTGCTTGTGATTTCACCCTGCCTGCATCTTTTCTCAAATAAAGGGTGCTAGATTTTGTTTCCACTATGATTATGCTTTTACGAGGAAGGGCCCCTTGCATAAACGCACTAGTTTTCAATGGGTTCAGTTACTGCAGTCTGCAGATATATCCTTGTTCTACTCATCAAATAATTTCTCGGCTTGTGTATTTGTCAATAATTGTTTTATACAAGCAAAGGAATTCAGATTTATTATTATTTGGTGATATAAAGGTGCATGACATGGTGAAATCCCTGTTTAGTTAACTTAAATTTTGCTGCAGTTCAAGAATTAGCTGTAATTAAAGTTTTATTATCAGGTCTCCAGTTCACATAAATATCGGCGCTTTATGATTTATGTGCATGCTAAGGGGATGATTGTTGATGATGAGTATGTTGTCGTGGGATCTGCTAATATAAATCAAAGGTCTATGGCTGGCACAAAAGATACTGAGATAGCCATGGGTGCATACCAACCTCATCACACGTGGTTTGCTAGGAAAAGACATCCGTATGGTCAGGTTTGTGTTTGGCAAAGATATTTTCTTCTGGCAGCAAATATTTGAATTGGAGATATTTTCCCTTATTTTACTAGTAACAAATTGCACGTCTCATCAATGACCTGGAAATCACATAACTCATACCAAATGATCATATTTCCTGAGTTTACGAAAACCCTAGTGCATCATATTATATTATATTATACACAAGTAAAGCTGGGAACCACCTTTATATTGTACTGAATGATTACTTTCTATGATTTACTAAATTACTGAATGATATAATAGATGGGCAAAACAAAAGATCTTGGTTGGGTCGACTTTTCATTGTTATAACCCTGGATTTCTCTTATTTTTCATATGGTCTTGCTATATATGTAGCATGCCCTTCCTTGATGCGTGTGTGAAGAATTTGATGCCTCAAATGTCAACCTAGAATCTCCAATTACCATATGTACCTGTTCAAGAGATCTATGAATTGCTGATATTTTTAAGAACGGATTCGTATTGTATTTGACATAACATGGCTTTTCAAAAATCAATACATCAATATCATTAAATCTTTAATATAATATAAAATATAAAATCTGGGACAAACTTCAGTGTCCACATGTTTTAGAGAATTGATGTTTTTGGTGGCTGCAGATTTATGGTTATAGAATGTCACTGTGGGCAGAGCATCTTGGGTTGTTAGACGCAGATTTTGAAGAACCAGAGAGTTTGGAATGTGTGCGTAAGGTGAATTCCATTGCGGAAGAGAATTGGAGAAGATACACTTCAGATAACTTCTCATTATTGCAGGGACATATCCTGAAGTATCCTGTACAAGTAGATACTGATGGGAAGGTTGGCCCTTTGCCTGCTTATGAGACTTTTGTGGATGTTGGCGGGAAAGTAATGGGATCTTATTCCCCTACAATTCCTGATATTCTAACAACGTAGTGTTCTCGATTTAAATCTTCATGTTCATAAATGATCGCTTCAGATTCAGCCTCGCCTGCAAATGGCAAAGAGGAATGAGGAAGAAAGAAGGTGAACAAGTTCTTATTTTTCTGGACAGAAATCAGTTTATCAGCTGAACAATTACTAGTAAATCCCTGACATGGTAGTTATGCATAGATAGAGCTGACAATGGGATGATATAATTATAATATGTAGAGTTTTGCCTTGACCGTATTATTTTCTTCCGAAAGAATATTTTGTCGCTCATTGTTCCATAATTTTATAGTATTCATTTCTCTTATTAAAAGGGTGAAACCTTGGAGCAACAATAAGGTGCTCTTTATTCAATCTCTTTCTAGATCCCATTTGATAGGAGTTCTGCGCGAACCCCCCTTTATTCAATCCCTTCATAGACTGCACCTTGTGCGAGCATTGTGCATTGGGCTATTCTTAATTCATTTATTTTATTATCTGCTTTAAATATGCAGGTATTTAACTACTCTGTGGCAGTTTTACTCCATCTTGAAATACCCTGAAAAAGAATTGATTTTATCTGTCTATATTATAAATATTGAGTTGACACACTTTTCGTAGTATAACTTGATATTTTAGTTTGAAAATAAATGTTTTTTATTATAGATTATAGATCAAAATCACATCATTCATAATTTCCTAAACCATATAACTTGATATTTTAGTTTGAAAATAAATGTTTTTTTTCTTCTTTTAACTTGGCCTAAGTATGGATAATAATTTGGATAGTTTAAAATCTCTATTACCACAATAAACGATGAGGACAATGGATCCTGTATATCCTTTTTTTTTTCAACGGAATGAGCTAGCACTTAGACCTTCGCTAACTGTATTAGTATTGATATAATGTAATTTCATGATACCATTTCTTGTTTAGAATTGATAATTAACATGAATGATGCTTAAACCTCAGCTAATGCTTTAATTCGGTTATCCGTTTGCAGTAAATGGCACTTCCTTGAGAAGTAAAAGGTGAATGCCATATTCGTAAAAATCTATTCTTGTCCCTTGCAATGTAATCATCACATTGTTAAAGTTTTTTTTTTGGTGAAACACATTGTTAAAGTTTTGGATTTTAAATGGAGGCGAGTCAACCTCAACCCCTCCCTGCCAAGTCAATGTACTTGCAACACAGTGATACTCAAGTTTTTCTAAAAGTAGAGATTCCTACGTTGGTTCCTGATGCTACAAGGACAAAATATTATTCTATTAGATTATATCGGTTACATGGATCAGTTCACTCTTAATAATTTATAGTAATATTGAACTTATGCCTGTAATTCAAAAACTGGTGTGATGGGTAAATTGCCTAGTTGGAATGACACACTCCTTTGAGAGCAGTTTTTAACAAGCCAATTTGCAATTAAGTTGGTGTTTCATTTAATGTTTTAAATTTATTTTTAGTTTTATCTATATTAAATAAAGTTTTGAAAGAGAAAGAAAAAACAAAGAGCCACGTTCAAGTAATAATTATAGGGGGAAATTGATTAAAACTATATTAATTGCTATTAAAGCGATTTATATTATAAATCAAAAAATTAAGAGAAGCTACTTATATTGTAGACTTTAGGGGTATTAAGGCTAGAGTGGGTGATGTGATTGTGATTAGACAATATAATTTCTTAATCAAGACAATGTAAGATATAATTTTTCTTCCATGGTTGACTTGAACATTTGCTTGTTATTCTCATACATAATAGATTTCATCAACTGTCACTGATATTATATCATGTCAATAACTGTCAAAGGCGAACACTTCGTATCTATCACCTACGGATCTTATCCAATACTGCTCAACAACTTCAGAACCCCAGCATTTACTTCCAACTTTCAAGTACATTGTACGTCTCCATTTGACTCTATTAAGGTTTTTATGGTATCTCACACACACCTGCATCATTAATTAATTTATATATGTATGTATATGAAGAATTGTGTACATAAACTGTTGGCGACACACTTACACAGAAGTTAAGCTCTGAGATCATACATTTTGTATGAAGTATGGGGTCAGTCCTATTATCAATAAATAATACAACTTTTTATAAAAATTTCACTCAAGCATATTATTGGTTATATATTAACATAACATCAATATCATCACACTTAAATTCAACATATATATATATCATGGCCAAAGCATACCTATATATTATCATGAGTACATCTTGAACCAAATCCTCTTTGAATTCTTGTACTTTCTCCTAGAAAACAGTTATTTGATAGAGTAAGACAGAGATCATAATGCCTCAATTCTATGGATATTTATAGGAAGCTGTTTTGCTGTCATGATCCATTAATGGAATAAAAACTTACCCTGTACCACCTAACCACACTAACAACGAACAATTACTGTTAATATACAGGGCTTGAACTCCATTAGTCCATTATATTTCAGTCACAGAGAAACTGATACCTAGCTATAAGAATTCCACCTCCAAGGCATTATCTTGAGAACTCCGGCCACTAGCTATAATGTAAGTTTCTCACTCTCCCGCGTGTGTGTGTGTCAAATATGGTGAATTTACTATCCTCCTCAATCTCTATTATTTCTCTTCTCAATAATTCAAATTTGTAATTTTCTATCCACTCTCGTCTTGATGATAAGACTATCCCGGTGATCATGGAGGCTCTAGTCGTCGTGATGGCTCCTCTTATAGTCGGTCTCCTATGCACCGCTCACCTCATCTCAGTGGACAAGGTCGTTCACCGGAACCACCGTGATCACGGGAGATCCTTCACCAGCATGGCGTTGCAGATCACCCTGTCGAGGTGGTGGAGATGGTTCATCACTATGGCGGCGGTTCTCAGCCTTTGGAGGCGGCCGAGGTGTAGTTCACCATCACTTTGTGAACATAACGGAGATTATTTGACAACACCGAGCGCATGTTGTGGTTTACTGATTCTCGAACTAGGGCAATAACCCTAATGAGAAGAAAGTAATTAAGGTGGTGGAAGGGAAGATTGTGTAGTGATATACGGTGTGGCATTATTATAACTGAGTTAATTTGCACTAAGGTATGTGATTTATTAATGCTCGTGAACGTAGTGAGTGTGTGTATGTGTATTGGCCTGACTAAAATTAAGAATATATTAAATAATTTATTTAATTTTTTTAATCACATTAAAAATTTAACTGGATCTTATATTAAAGATAAGATATATATATATATATATATAGTACATAAGAATTGTGCCTGGTAAGAGACAATAACACAAGTGGAACTGATTTTCTTAATAGGGAGTGGACCAACTTAGAGGGGTCAAATAATTTTTTTTTCTTTTCTCAATTTCGATCAAATAGTCTTTTTTATTTGTTAGGGATAAAATTTGTTGGGTTGGGTTGGGGTTGGGCCAAGTCGTGAATAAAAAGTTGGGTTGGATGCTGGACCCGAGACCCAAAACAAGTCCAATATTTTACTCAACGGGAGGAAGTGATATCATGTTTAATGTTCAATAGTATCTCAAATAGAATTATCTTCAATAAAAAGAATGCATGACCAAATAACAATGAAAATTTGGTATGCATGCACGCAAACGATTATAATGAGTATTTATAATATAAAAATTAGTTTACAATTCAAAATCAAATCTTTATAGCTTTTTAAAATTTTTAATTTAGTGTCCGCTATTGCTGAACGTTTTTGTAATATATCAATACTTTGAATATATACGTAATATGATTTATGATAAAAAAATGTATTATATATGTATATAATAGCCTAAAATTGTAAAGAATAAAATTAAGAATTGAGTAAAAGTAGAGGAAGAAGCGTAAAAGTGAAATGTTGGCTTTGTCAAAAGAATTCTTTACTGAATTAACGGAAGGAATTTGAATGTGATAAATGGAAAAAAAATAAAAGGTAGAGATAGAAAACATGAGAAATGGAGAAGAATAAGGGAATGAAGGCCACATGGTCGTCAAAGAGCAATGCTATATCCACTCCCAGCCAAGAAATCAACACATCACTCTCCTCTTCTTCCCCACTTCAACCTCTAATGCTCTCTCTCTCTCTCTCTAATTAATCTATTCTATTTCAACCCTACTTGAACATAACTATATATGTCCCTCACTACAAAAACAAATTTTAAATTGAATACAGATCCAGTCATCTAGCTTAACAAGGTACATATATACACATAAAAATGCATCATCAAGCAGTCAAAAGCAATCTATGTGGTTCAAGTACAGATCAGAAAGAATATGAATGTAATCAACCCCTTTGCCCTAAACCCAGAAAGCTTCCTCCTTCAATTCCTGATGAGTTCCTCAAGCCCCTCAGATGTACCACTCACAGGTCTATACACACAAAACACACACACTTACTAACATTTGTCTTTGATTCAGTGGCTACATATACGTATACATACATACATATATATACACGTGTGCGCGCGCACTTCTGAGATTTGGTTTTGTTTCTGTACCAGCCAGCAGCCAAATGCCAGGGTAGAAAGTGGAGTTCTAAACATGATCACAGAAAAGGTTCAGGCTTAGATTGGATATGAATCATCAAAATGATCAACATATATGAAAATGGGTGATTGATTTATGGGCATATATATATATATATATATTATAAATTAAAGCATGTTTAATCTGTGCAGAATTCAAATGAGAAGGAATTGGTGTGCAGTACAGGATGCTTACCTTCCTGTTATTCAGGCTCTCCACCTCGTAGAACAGAAAACCCACTGGTTAATGACGCCCGGTTTCTTCATCAAGTGGACATCAATGTTTCGCCATTTTCACGCACCAAACTCTCTGATAATAAATTTGCATTTACCTCGGCCTGAGATTATCTCCAAAGAGGAAAATTTGATCAGCTGTCCATACATCAATTAATATATATGCACAACATCAAATCTATATAACAAGCTGTACTCCATCATTCCGATGTAAGATCCAGTTCAATTAGAGTGGATCTTATTAACATGGAAGGGAGGGAGTATTATGTATGTACAAGCCATTGTGAAAAATATTCATGGCTCAATATATTTTTCATACTTTGTGCAGAAGAAGATGAGGGATCTACCAGACTTGTTGTAAGGAAGAATGAACGCGCTTGCAAAGGATCGGAGACGCCAATTGAGAGGGATGAGCTGTTTTTTTTTTTGGTTGGGTTTTGTAGACCATAATAATTATTATATTGCGTGATATATGTATATACTGTGAGCTGAATAGACTTTGAATGTATTTTGTGTAGAATAATGTTCCTCATGATGAGCCATTGTTATCTTCATCAAGATCAATGAGTGGTGTATTAATTAAAAATATACAAGCCACTATATAATTAAATCAAGACCTGTGTTTGCATGTATGTACGCATGTATGTAAATTAAGATGCTCCTATATTTCCAGTATCACTATCTTGTAGGATTTTTGAGAAGTTATATTATTTATCAGTAGTCTTTAAATGTTATTCTCTCTTTAATTCTTTTACTAAATGTAAATCTAAATTTGTTTTCATTTTTTCCCCAAAGAATAGCATTATTTTATTGTCAAAATAATATAACAGCCAATATTTTGGCCCCATTTAATATAATAAGTACATGTTTATATACTAGTATGTGTGGTTTTCGTTTTGAGGGTCCAAAACGTGGTTTTTAATCTGTTTATCTTGAGAAAACCACGTTTCGGGAGCCTAGGATGGAAACAAACAAAACAAAACCCGTACGGGAACCGATTAAAATTCAACGGTGCTTTGATTCCCCGCAAAGCCACCGACCGTTATCAACTGTCAAAGACAAGGCGTTGTGGGGTCCACGCACGTGTTCACGTTGAAGTTATCAGATACCAACCTATGCCATCTTGACTCCCTCGCTCTTCTTCGCAGTAGAGTACTTCAAAAATCTTACGCCCGCTTCACTCTCTAAATCCCAAGATCCTCTCTTCTTGCTCGAAATCCTAATCTCCGAACCCTAATTCTCTTTACTTCAACTTTATTCGATTTCCCTTCCAAGATATATGGTCTCGATTTCAGTCATTTTGTGGTTTTGGCTCCCTCATTGATGAAAGAATGATTATATTGGAAAGAACTGTTCTTCTCGTCTTGCTTTCATTCTGGAGCTTCTATGTCTGCTGCCATGCTCGCATCTTCACCTTCACGATGCACCACCGTTTCTCCGAGCCGGTCAAGAAGTGGTCGGAGACCACCGCTGGAAAGTTCTCTCCGGTGGATGGCTGGCCTGAGATGGGGACTTTTGAGTACTTCTCGGAGCTGGCCAATCGCGATCGTTTCTTCCGTGGCCGCAAACTTTCCTATAAAGATGCACCCCTGGCATTCTCTGATGGCAATTCCACGTTTCGGATCAGCTCGCTGGGATTGTATGTTTCCTTTTTTTCTTTTTAAATGAAATTTGCATATATCAAATAATTATTAATCTAATTTTGTCCCCTTGAATTAGTCCCTGTTCTTGGAAGTTTATCCCTCATTTCTTTAACTTTCTCCTTTCTTTTTCTTGCCTGGAGATTCATACAGTCTGCATTATACAACAGTTCAACTGGGGACACCAGGAGTGAAGTTTATGGTGGCTCTTGATACAGGAAGTGACCTGTTCTGGGTACCGTGTGATTGTACCAGATGTGCAGCAGCTGATAGTGCAGCTTTTGCTTCAGTATGTTCCATTGCTCATTCTAGTTTATATTATAGTAGACTTCTAGAAATTCCGGATATTTGCAAATAAGTTATCCATTGCTCATTCTTTTATTTTTCCTTTTTTCGCTGTTGGTGTTATTTTGGATCTTTTGTCAACTATCTATGACTCCTTGCACGTCATACCATGTGACATGTAAAGTAAAACTAGCAAAATACTCAGGAGAACGTAGGATTTTTCCTTCATAGTGACGAAGTGATCGGACCACGAAGTTAATATCATAAATTTTTCTGTCTGCCTTGTCAAATTATTGTTGCATCCATGTATGTTGCCTATATCTTGTCTTGTTTTCGATATGTTTTTTAATCACCACAAAACCAATCAAAGGATAACCAATTCCACAGCTGAATGCCTGAATCACGGAAAGTTTCAAGCATAAGCATATTTCATAACTAAAATGAGCGCATATCTTTTCAAGTCCTCCCATTTGGTTTCAATCACAAAAAATATTTTAGAAGTTTTCTACTTCTCTTTGCCTATGAAGAAGGATATATGAATTAAAGGAGGAAATGCATCGATTTTTGGTAAAAGAAAGACAATGCATTTTGCAGCCTTGGCTTGGTTCTTGAATGAAATATTTTTGTGGCAGGATTTTGACCTTAGTGTATACAATCCTA
>JANTPZ010132234.1:0-13621 GCA_025593235.1 Vachellia pachyceras
GCCCTTACTTTCTCTACTTTTCCAAAAATTACTATTTTGCCCTTACTTTTGATACTAAAAGACCTTTATGTCCTTGGTCTTTTATTAAATGACGTATGGGTCCCTTTCCTGAAGGTTTTCCCATCCTCATATTACTCTGGGCAATTTTCCTTAATTCTGGAATTCCTACGGAACTCCGTGTACTAAGCCAGGTCTATCTTTATGATTCCTGCCTATAGTCCTTCTTTCTATACTATTTACCTCTGATTTCTCTTTTCGTTTCCTAGTAATCGGATTAGTATTTAATTTAGCTAGCATTGAAATTTATGGATATTACAAATTGGTCAAGGAATCTTAAGAGCTACCGAAGGGAAAGTTAGGTAGCGCATTATAATGATACAGATGATGATAGATAGATAGAGAAAGAAGTGATATGACACGCCTCAAAATAGTAAAGGCAAGTAATGCAGAACTTAGAGATGCCTTTTGCAATGAGATTTAAATTAGTGATATTTCACTATGTTTTCAGGCACCGCATAAGGGTATGACCCTCAGGCCAAGTATGGGAATGAGAAATAAATTCTCATTAGTAATTGCCACTGCTAAATAAGTAAGAAAGTTAAGAATGGTTCCTTGATTGGTAGAAGGTATGTATTATGATGAGAAGAGGAATTCCCAACAGAAAGCATACCAAAGAAAATATTTTAGACAAAAAGTATCTCTCTAAAATTTAGGATGATGATTTTCCTATGCCATCGTTGTAATTAAGCCTATGCTAATTAAAATCACCATAGTTAAACAAGCCACTTCCTGATAGACAGGAAGAAGAGCAGAACCGTGATAGACAAGGAATAGGTGGGACCAGTCACCGCAGTTAGGCGAGTTACTTCGTGATAAACAGGGAGAAGCATATTCATGATACCCAGGAATCAGATAGAGCTACAATGGGAAACTACTATGAGCTTCTCATATTATCCCTCAAGAGAAAGAAAGCAGTAAACGTAGGGCATATGGAACAAACCATTTCCAATATGAAGAGAGAAAGAGCTAATAACAGTAAGGGACATATCCCTTGAATAGCTGGGTACTAGATAAATCAGTGAGATGAACAGAATGCAAGTCCTCTCTTTGCAACGTCATAGTAAAGATTAGAAAAGAAGTAGTAAGGATTGTTAAATCCTGAGATATAGCAAATTGGCACAGACCAGACATTGAATGCATCAATGTCTGAGAGTTTAAAAAGTATAGCAAAAGAGATATGGCATGAGAAAAATGAGTTAAGAAGCACGAAAGGAAAAGAGAAATTCCAGAGAAGTGCTGGAGCAAAAAGAAGGAATAAGCAAGATCCCAGAAGACAGTGATGGTTTCTAGAACTAGTCTTAGGAAATGATCAGTCTAGCTATCATTGAGGATAGATAACTTATTCTTAACACACATGTTCCATGGTCTAAAGGTTTCTAAAGAGCAAGAATGACTCCCTTAGTAATGCTATGAGGTAAGTGTCAGGGACCAAGACTACATAATGGCGCTGACACGCATAAGGTCATAGTGGACCATAATAAAGGAGCCTATGAAGAGGCTCGGAGTCAGAAGTATGATGCTACTCTTAGAACACGAGAATGAGATGACTAGGAATGGGCTTAAGATAAGAAAATGTCCTCATGATGAATAGCCACTGCAGAGAGAGTATCCTTAATTATATCTTTAGATAGGCTAACTGTCAATGAGAGTAAGCTTATTCCAATCCCTAAAAAGAGGGAAAGTAAAGCAAAGCTATAAGTCCTGAATAAAGTATAGTCAGGCTTGCTAAAATGTCAGAGAGCTTCAAAGATTGAAGCTTAAAGCATTATGTATGAATACTAGCAAATAGCTCTAAAGCTAGCTAAATAACATGAGATCTAAAAGGTAGAGTAAAAGTTCCTCTGAACTATGAAAGCACAGAAGAACCAAGGGAAGTGAGAAATCTTAAAGGTTCCATATTGGTGTGTTGAAGTTCAGAAAGAAATGTTATAACTCTACGAAGCCTGCTATGAGGCTATAAGTATGAGTTGAGAAAGGAAGAAAAAGAAAAGCCCTAAATATTGCACGAACTCACCAGATATTGAAAGAAGAGACACAAGGGTGAGTTAAGAGTAAAGATGAAGAAAAGTTACAGATAGTAAAAGTCAGCAAATAATGAAGCCTACTAGTGAAATGCAAGGTAAGAAGTACGGTAGCCTTAGAGATTCCATTTTTCAAAAGTAAAGATCAAGAAACTTTAGTAAAGAAAGAGATTGGCATGATTCTGAGACAATGATGGAACGGATAAGTAGATAAAGCCGAAGAGATGTAACAAATCAGTAATTAATTCATGCCAATAAGAGAAGATGACCATTGATGATAAGATTGGAGATCATATATCTTTAAAGGTATCTCCAATAATTAGAATTAAGTTAGTCTTCAAGGCTAAAGGAAATCAGTTAAAGAAATGTTTAACTTAAAGAAGAGACGATAGTATCATTTAGCTTTACCCCCAAGCCTTAGTCAAGTGCGTTAAAAATTTCCTATTTCCTATATAAAAGGATATATCCTATAATAGATAATTATAAAAGTATTCTGGTAAGAGCTAGTGCCAGAGAAAGTATGTAGGGAAAAAGAAGAAGAGATGAAAGTTAAGAGCCTGGAGTTAAAGACTTATATAAGTAAATTTCAAGGACAAAATTTATTTTAAGGGGGAAGAGAAATGTAATATCCACCCTTTTTACGTAAATTGAAATAAAGGCCAAATTGATAGTTATGAGATCAGTTAAGCCCAAAAAAAAGTATGGAAAGAGAAGATGTCAATAGACCAAAGAGACCTTGGTCGATGTAGTCCTAAGGCTTTGAAATTACTAAGAATGTAAACCAAGGACATAAATATCATTGAGTACAAATACCAAGAGCAATATGGTCATTGGATAAAAGGGGTCAAACCAGTAGTCAAAAGTTGAGTTTGAGCCCACAAATAGAAAGCACAGAAAAAGTTTATGCTAATGGGTGAATACCCAAAGTCAAACCTGAAATAGCAGGAGAAATTTTATAAGAACTCCGCAGTAAAATTTTATAAAATCACCCTGGAGTAATGTAAGGATGGGTGACCTCCTGGGAACAACCCAAAGGTCATTACACAAAAGATCAAGGGCGAAATAGTTAAGGGCGAAATGGGAATTACGAAAAGTTAGACAAAGTAAAGGCATTTTGGTAATTAAGAGAAGTGTAAGGGCATTTTGCTCAATGACAAAGTCAAAGTCAAAAAGTCAACTATCAACCAAACTATCAGAAAAATTCACAGATGCCCAAAAGATAGAGCAGAACTCACTGATTAACTAAGATTTGACATATTATCAAAATGCGGCCTAGATCTCTGTTTAGAGAATTTTGAAGGTAAATCGGTCGAAAATAATTATTTGAGGTGCCAGGAGACCTCTATCAGTTGAGTTCAGGGTATAGGAAAATAAAGTGAATTTTATAGTAATTAATAAAATTATTGCCCAATATACGATTGAGGCTAATTTCCTAATTTTAAGGAAAAAGGCCTGAAAACCCTGAAAATATAATTATATTCAAAAATTATTTTTAGAAAATATGAACGGTAAATTGAGGAAAGGAAAAAGGCTAGAATATAGTGAAGATTTTAGTAATTTTTAATGCTGTAAAAATATTTTACTTGTCGGAAATATGTTTTTCAGGGATTTTCGACAGGATAAAATTACCCTGTTATTTTTGTACAAATTTTAGGGTTATTTTTTTGTTAGTCTAGGATTTGACCAAGAGGGGAGTGAATTGGTCACTTTTAAAAATTAAAGCATAAATCAAAGAAAGTAAAATGAAGTCACCGAGAATGCAGAAGAAGAATGAACACAGCGATTTATCCTGGTTCATTCCTTTCCTACATACGTCCAGTCCTCAGAGCTCCTCTGAGATTTGCAATCCACTAACAACAATCAATCAGACTACACAAGCATTTACAATTAAGGAATCACACTCCCCCTCACTATATGCAAGAAAATAGAGATCTTCACTCCCTGTTTACTAATAAACTCACAACCCAATATTCTTAAGGCCCCGTCCTTGAGTTTCATCACAGAATACAAAGATTAGTGACAAATTTAAACTCTCTGACGAGTAGATTTGATAATCACTGAAGCTCACTTAAGAAATTTGAAATATGACAGAGAAATATACAAACAGTAAGAATGAATAGCAGCATTGTTCGTCGTCTTACACATCCATCTTCAATGCTTCTCTATTTATAGTTAAAGTCATTCAATGTGTCCGTTAGAGAAAGCCAAATGTCCATTACTCAGAATTAAATAGCCATTGTCTCTGGTTGGTCTGCATTAAATGTAGCAATAAATGCGTTCGTTTGACGACGGAGGAGTCTCTGAGTATTTGTTTTTTATCTCATATGTTGGAGATCTTTCAACAGTCAATCTTATACTTGTTTCATAGGTTAGCAAATGTGCATTTATGGTGGTAGATAATTTTCAAAAGTTAAGACACGAATAAGGAAAGATTTGGTATAAAGCAAAGTTCAGTGTCAGATGCTGCTGTCAGGTAAAGGTAGGACTCGAGTTCAAGAATTCTCAAGACTCGAGTTCTATCTCATGAGTTTTGAGCAATTTTGAAAGTCATGTAATAAAACTTCAAATTTTCATAATACCAGACTCGAGTTTAGAAAACATTAAGTTGGAAACTCGACTTTATATTGGAAGTTTCATAATGTAGTTTTGGAACTCTTATTTGGAAACTCGAGTTCAGAATGCAAGTTATGAAATCATGTTGTGAAACTCGAGTTTTGAATAAGCATGACTCGAGTTTTATAGCAAGAGTTGGTCATTCAGTTGAGAAAAGAACGAAACTCGAGTTTTATAAATTATGGAACTCGAGTTGATAAAACTCTAATGCAAAATTTCCACTTTTCAATTCAAGTTTTGTAAAACAGTTTTGGAACTCGAGTTCTGATGCAGCAAAGTCTTTCACAGAGATTCAAAAGCTTGAAACTCGAGTCCTGTAGTCCTGGAATTCGAGTTGTCATAACTTCAAGCTGGAAATTCAAGTTTTCTTTCAAAGTCCTGGGTAAACTTGATTTCTTCAAACCTGAAACTCCAGTTCTATCTCATGAAGTTCCTAGACAGAAGTTTTAAGCACGAAACTCAAGTTATGTGAAATAGGAACTCGAGTTCTATAATGTATTTTGAAAGCTTTACTTTGTGAAACTCGAGTTTTGAGATGGTGAAACTCGAGTCATCAAAACTTCTTTATTAAAACTCGAGTTTTTGCTAAAATTTCTGAAATAAAAGACATGGAACTTGAGTTTCAAAAAATCAAACTCGAGTTTTAAACCATAAAACCAATTTTCAAAATTTCAAAGACATTTACAAATCCTACCATACAAACTTTGAAATATAATTTTGTTATCATCAAAACAAGGCATCAACATTCTCCCCCTTTTAATGATGAAAAACCTTAATTCTGAAAATTTGGAAAGATGAGACAACATAAATCATAGTCATAGAAATGTGAACATGTCATAGCAATAGCAAATCCACAATATCATAATAATCTCAAAAGTCATAATCATATCCATAATGAAACATAAGATAACAATATAACACAGATAACAGAGGCCTCTAAACTCAGAATACTTCTTGATGTTTTTGTCATCACTCAAAGAGGGTGAGGAGGAGATGAAAGTGTAGAGTTAGGAGTAGTAGAGGTATGAGGAATAGAGGTCTTGGTAGGAGGTTCCTGAACAAGTTCCAAAGGTTGAGCAGAAGCAAAAAAATCAATCTGAGCTAGCAACTGCTTAGAGGATGAAAGCTCAGAACCACTCGGTGGCTGTGCAAGAGAAGGTGTCTGGTTGCCTCTGACAAATAGCTCAAGAGATCCAACTCTTCTATCCAAACCCTAAACTGAGTCTGCCAAGGAAGCCAACTGTCCTGACACAGTATCCCTGAAAGAATCAAATGAATGAATCAAAACTGTAACAACTGCATCCAAGGACGATTGAAACATGGTTTGAACATAGCTCTAAGTCTCAGTATGAAAGGTAGTGGTAAACTCTTCTCCCATCCTTCTGAACTCTGTTTACATGAAATTCTGAAGGCTGCCTAAGAAAATGATGGAGCAGAGAAGGGCTGTTGCTGCGGGGCAGACGACTGTGCCTCATCCTGGCCTCTAAAGGTAGCAGAAGTAGTCTTTTTTTCCTCATAGGAGTAGCTATCGGCTATGGAGAGATGATGTTTATATTCATCCAATGAAAGTGCGTCAAAATTTTTGAGGAGTCAAGGGTATCTGATCAAGGAAAATATACCAAATCTGATGGAGATCCTTGATCCGTGATATCAGGCTGGGATAAGGTCAAGTCATCTTCTTCGATTTTGATCTTACCAGCTTCTGCATCTCATTGAACACCATCTGTCCAATGTTCCTCTTCTCCTTCTTCATAATGGAACCAAGTATCTGGTAGTCCAAGGATGAGAGATGTGTGTAGTTCTTCCCCTTATTCGCCATGCAGCGAGAGTAGGCATAATGAATGGTCCTCTGTAATGGTGGTATAAAGGAAGGCTCAAAGTGCAAACCCTGATCCTCCTGAAATTCTTTACCCGACCTTAGTGCATCAAATGTCTTAGCATTTCCAAGATTTTGTAGGATTCTACTATACTCACCGGTACCCAAATTCACATCCACCAACTCAGCAGAAATATTAATCGGTTTCTCTCTCATAATAGCCTCCAACCCATACTCTAAAACTTTCTTCTTATTCCCTATAATATTCTTTTCGACCATATTATTATAGAAGATTCTAACCATGTTGGGATTAAAAGGAGTTTGCAATGTGTAATATCCATCTTTTCTGTAAACTGACATAGAGGCCAAATCGATAGTTATAAGATAAGACAAGGCCCAGAAATAAAAGTACAGAAAAGGAGATGTCAGTGGACTTAAGAGAACCTGGTCAACTAGTCCTAAGGCTTTGAAATTACTAAGAAAGTAAGCCAGGGACGTATATGTCATTTAGTATAAAGACCAAGGGCAATATGGTCATTGGATAAAAAGGGACAAACCAGTAGTCAAAAGTCAAGCTAGAGGCCACGGATAGAAAGTACGGAAAAAGCTGATGCTGTTGGGCCGTAAGTTGCAGAATCAAATTTGGCCCTGTGGGTGGAAGTTGGTAAAAACTTTAAAGTTAAGCGTGCTCGCCCTGGAGAAATTTTAGGATGGGTGACCCAGGTAAGTTGCCCCAGGAATCAGAAACCAAAAGATCAAGGGCCAAAAGGTCAAGGGCAAAATGGGAATTTATGAAATGTTAGACTGTGAAAGTGCATTTTGGTCATTAAGAGAAAGTGTAAGGGCATTTTGGTCATTTGATAAAGTCAAAGTGGAAGTCAAAAGTCAAACGGTTGACCAAAAATCAGAAATTAATAGATGCCCGAAAGATAGAGCAGAACTCACGGATTACCAGAGATTCAACCGATTGTTGAAATTCGGTCTGGATAAGGAATTATGGAATTTTAAAGATTTAAGTTTGAAAATATTTATTTAAGGTATCAGAAGTTCTCTAAGACTAAAAACTAGATTCTATAAAAATTCAGTGGAATTTATAGTATTTTCCAAAATTATTGCCCAAAGTACGATTAAGGCGATTTTCCCGAAAATGAGGAAAAGTGCCCGAAAAATCCCAAAAAAATAATTTATTACAAAACTTAATTTGGAACAATTTGGAAGGTATTTTGGGGAAAGATGAAGGGCTAGAATATCAATGAAAAATATAGAAAATCATAAGGCCCTAAAAATGATTTATTCTAAAAATATTTCGTTTTCAGGAGTTTTAGACAGGATAAAGTAATCCTGTTAAATTTGATTTGATTAAGGGATAATTTGAGGATGATATTTGAATATATTTAAGAGGTAATTATGGAGATTAAACAAGGATGAAAATATTTTTAGAAAAGTAGAAAAAGATTTACCGGAATAGAGTTATGTTTACCGGTAGAAATTGCAATCGGTAGAAGTAACTGAAGGGGATTCGGTTGGGCTAACCAAACCAGATTTTTTTCACCCATGTACAGCCATCATGAGCCACTTTTGAAGGCCTAATGAGAAGCAAGAAGGTGTCATGCATGTGAGCAAAATTTTAGCCCTTAGATCTCACCCTTAAATCTTAACCATCCATTTTAATTTAAGTAAATTTTATAAATAGCCTCACCCTCCATTCTTCCACCACTTTGGCCGACCTATGGACAGAAAAACGGAGGGAGAAGAGATGCCATTTCAGCCATGGAGAAGAAGAGAAAAGCATGTGAAATCTCAAGGTAAGAGGAGCTACTACCTAAAGCTATACATGAAATTATTCCTCTCAACTTCTTCTACAACTTCCATGGATTGGAATTTTGATCTGAGCTCTCTTTCTCAAGTTTGGATGCTTAGGGTTCTTGAGACCAAAGTGATAAAGAGAGGGATTTAGAGCCATTCATTGATGATAAAAGCCTCCTTGTGTTGTAAGGAGTGTTTTGATATGTATATTGTGATTGTTTGAGTTTGTTTTGTGACTTTGTAAATTTGGGAAATCTTGAAGTTTTAGGGGAGGTTCTGCCCAATTTTCCAGCTAAAATCAAGTTATACCATGCTTGAATATGAATTTGGAAACAAGAATCAAATGTTATAAGTGATGAAAGTTGAAAAATTCCATTTAAGGAATTTGTGTGCATGTCTCAGCCACAGTAGGCTCAGGGGGAAGGAAGTTTCTTTTGATGATTTTGATACTTCCAATGAGTCCAAAATGATTTTTTGTGTAGGGTAAAAGTGGTAACAAGTTTGTGGAAACCCTAGAAGACATTAGTGACAAGTTAGGGTTTCTAAGGCTCTTAAAGTTCAAGAGTTGATTCAAGGGAGTTTTACTTTGGTTTTTGTTTTGGAAATGGCTTAAGATTAATGGCCATAATGTTGTTGATTATGTAGGAAAGTGTTGGGTGCAAGAGGATAAATTTCTAAGTGATCAAGAAAGCTTACAACTTAAAGGAAAGTTAAGAGCAAAAGGTAGCAAGACCCTCTAACCCTAAGCTTAATTGCTTTGAAAATGTGTATGAATTATGCATGATTTGTGTTGAAAATTGGTGATGATTGAAAGTGTGAATATATGCTTTTGTATGCTATGGCCATATACATTTCATTGCTACATGTTGCACTTTTATGAATTCACTCTTATATATATTGAAAGTTGTCATGAAATTTTATAATGTGTGTTAGAAAGTTTTGCTATTGGGATTTTCAAAAATCTCATTCTCCCCCACTTACCATTTTTAGGTGGAAGCACATCAAAAGGGTAAGGAGAAAATCCATGATGCCTGAAGAAAAAATGTGCACATGTGTATGAATGTAAATTATGTTGTAAACTTTCAGTTATATTGTTGAGGTTTGTAAAGTGGCATGTAATATAACTCATGCATGTATGATGGACTCATGATAGCTAATGTATGCCCTAAGAAAGCTTAATTACATAGTTTATTATGATTAAGAAAAGTTTAGGAATCATTAGGTTGAATTGTGAAGTTAAGAAGTGGAAAATTTGGCTAAGTGAGAAGTTGGTTAAACACCCAACTTTGGCATAACGTGAAACATGGCAAAAGAACTCCAAATGAGATGAAATGTTTTGGAAAAATATTTCACATTGCAAGGTTTAAAATGAGCTAAATATCACTGAAATTGGAGCTTTTTGCAGAAAGTTATGACTGTCCAAAGTTGACGAAAAATCACAGAAAATCCTAGGAAAATGAAAAATTACCATATGAACAGTACATTTTCACAAACGAATCTGTACCAATTGGACCAGCTACTATTCAAATGAGTATTTTTCCCTCATAAAGGAATTTGTAAGCTTCAAATAGAAGTTGGAACCACTCGATTTCAATTTTTTCTAGAATTAGTTATGAATTTTCAAAGTTGGCTCAAAAAACTGTGAATAGTACTTTCTTAAAAGTGAAAGTTTTCATTTTGGTCCCTTTTGACAATGTAAGATGTTTGAGGCCATTAATTGGTTCCAAATCATCATAATGGAAGCTAAGAGGGATAAATAAGAGATGTTACATTGGAACCATTTGATTTCAATTTTTCTAGAATTAGTTATGAATTTTTAAAGTTGGCTCTAAAAACTGTGAATAGTAACTATCACCAAAATGAAAGTTTTCATTTTGGTCCCTTTTGACAATGTAAGATGTTTGAGGCCATTAATTGGTTCTGGAATTGTTTGAAAAAAAAACGTATGGTTTAAGTTGACTATTAAAAATAATATGGTCTTTTTTTATAAAAAATGATATGGTCTTTTGAAATACTATAATTACCCAACAAACAAAAAAGGTATTATGTATTTACAAAAAGGAGATAATGAATTATTTTTCATAGTTCATTAACTATGAAATTGATTATTTCAAATTAAGATAGTTTCATTAGACACATTTTTCATAGTTGATTAACTACGAAATCTATTCAAGGCTTTGAAATTTTGTATGGTTTTATATGATTAGTCAATATATTGCTAAATGTTTTAGGATTTAATAAGTGTGTTAAATTTGAATGATTTATCATTTTAAATTTGAATGTTATTATAGGATTTAATAAATGGATCGTACTTGGATGAATGCATTAAGAACGAGTGATGAATATGAAAATTATTTATATTAAAAAAATTTCTTTAAAAGAATTGCAATTTCATATTATGTTTATTATTTATTGCATATTATGAAATATTATTTATTGTATATTATGTTTTCGTATTTCATATGAAACTCCTCCTAACTTTATGATTTGTCTTTTTAAATTTGAATGTATACAATGTCTTAGGGTTTAATAAATGGATTGTAGTTGGATCAATACGTTACAAACAAGTGATGAATATGAGAATGGTGTTGAAGAGTTTATTGAATTTGCTAAAAGAAATGCGACTAGCAAAAATGGGATGTATTTTTGCCCCTGTGTCAAGTGTATGAATGGGATTAGGCAAAATATTGATGACATCAAGGATCACCTAATTTGTGAGGGAATACGTTTGCAATACACAAAGTGGATATGGCATGGGGAAAAAATAAATGCATATGCAGCCCACGAAAGAGATTCTGTGGATGCAGTAGATGAAGATATAATGGAAAGAATGATTCACGATGTTGAGGTAGAATCTTTTGCCCAAGCTCTTGTATATGAAAGCATACGGAGCGACGCAGAGACACCGTTGTACCTTGGGAGTAAGCATGCACGCTTAATGGGTATATTGCATTTGATGAACTTGAAGGCATCTTGTGGGTGGACCGACAGTAGTTTCACGTTGTTGCTGCAGTTGTTGGTTGATATGCTTCCAGAGAACAATGTACTTCAAATTGTATGTATGAAGCCAAGAAAATCTTATCTACAATGGGCATGGAGTACAAGAAGATACATGCATTTCCTAATGACTGTATACTATACATAAATGGGTATGAAGATCTTAGTGAGTGTCCGAAATGTAAAACTGCACGATACAAGGTGAGGAAAGGTGGCGATAGTGGTGATAAACTAGCTAAAAGGAAATCTTTGAAGGTACTGTGGTATCTTCCAATAGTACCACGGTTTAAGCGTTTGTTTGCAATGTAACAAAAGCACAGAAGTTGAGATGGCATTGTGATGAGAGAATATCTGATGGAAGGTATCTTCAACACCCGGCTGACTCTCAACAGTGGAAGAAAATTGATGAAATGTTTCCGCAATTCGGTAGTGAGCCAAGAAACCTCCGGCGTGGGTTTTGTACAGATGGGATCAATCCGTTTGGGACACTAAGTAGTATACATAGTGCGTGGCCAGTACCCATGGTGATATACAACCTGCCTCCCTGGTTGTGTATGAAACGTAATTATATGATGCTTACTATGATGATTTCTGGACCGAAACAGCCAGGGAATTAAGTTGTTGCTATCACTGATTAAGTGAAGCCAATAAGAATTAAGTTGCTATCATTGACTAAGATTTTCCTCTTATGCCTTAATAGGAATTAAGTGAAGCCAATAAACAGAAAGGTGCTAGAAACATCTATCCACATTATTTGTCTCATGGCGGATACAGAAAGCTTGAGCAAAAGATGATGGGGGAGGAGCAGTAAAGATTAGAGGAGGCATCCGCCTTAGATCCCACTGTTGTCGTCCAGGCCCCTGCTCCTCCTCCATGTCACAAAAAATGGAAGGCAGCAAGGATGAAAGGTGGGAAGTACATCAATAAAGCAGTTGCTGAGGTGGTTGGAAGGATTGTAAGTGCTGACATATAATAATCACATGATTGTTTGTCTTAAATTTATTAGTACCTCAATTATGACGCATTATACGATGCAGGATGACATTACAGAGCAGACCAGCCAAGGGACTTTCACTCAAAGTGTGAGGATGGACATCTTAGAGACTGCGATCGGAAGGCCAGATTACCCAGGCCAAGTTCGAGGGGAGTCGAGGGGAAAAGGTATAGGAAAATATTTTGGACGACCATCTCAACAGTCTACTGAAGCTCAGATTCAATCTAGAGTAGATGAGATGCAGCAATCACTCCATTGATGCTCAAAGCCATATGCAAAACCAGATGATGAAAAATATGCGTGGGGAGATAAGAGCTGAGATGATGGTTGAGTTGGGAGCTGAGATGAAAGCTCAGTTGGCAGCTGAGATGAAAGATCAGTTGAGAGATGAGATGAAAGCTGAGTTCGCAGCTCTCCTGAAATCGAGGAAGCTGGTTGAGGAATTGAAGAATATCGATTCCCCTGTATTTCCCAGTAGCAAATATAGCAATCATCCGATTGAGATTGGTGACCCTTCCCCTCATTCCCCCACGGATGAAGTTAGAGAGAATTGTACTCTCTACCTGGATGAGCCAATACGTGCCGTTGCCCATGCTTATTTGTACAGGCAACCTACTACGCACCATTCTATGCCATTTCCGGATAGCTTGTCTCGCGTATCGGTTACAGGTATTGAAGATGGTGACGATAGCTCCGATGTTCCAGTCGCTGATCGAGAGGTGTTCTATTTAGGCCAAGCCAAGGGTTGCTTCATTCTTTAGCAGAAAAATCTCATTTCTACACCTACAACACCTCACGCGGTAGTAGACACCTTATAATCTTAATTTTTTTCGGTATTATATTTATAATATGCATTCTCTACTTTACTAGGATTCAGAAGAAGCTGCAAAATTCCCATCCTTGTCACGGCTGCGGCAGCTACGAAAAAAATTTACACCCATGACCATGCAGATGGTTGATAGGATTGTTGGCCGTGGTGTAACGTATGAATTCGTTATCGACAAGGATGATGTGAAACAATTTCTATCTCTGAATGACCTTGATATAGCATGGATTCAATGTGCAATCTTGTAAGTTTTTTATATTCCTATCTTCAATTGATGATTCCATTTTTTTAGGTTTTATATAATTCAATGTTTAATTTATTATTGAACTATTTAATAGGACCTTACATAGTATTTGTGTCGACTTTTCTAGAGATGAATTGTATGGATTTTTATGTCCTACGAATACAACCAAGAGTTACAATTCTGTAGAAAATCGGGTGCATTACATTGGGAGCACAATACGAGCAAACGTTAATCCAAAGATGTG
>JANTPZ010132236.1:0-13693 GCA_025593235.1 Vachellia pachyceras
CCTAGTTGCGGAGACTTGTTTGATGAGTCGACAAGGTTTGGATTGACGGTGATGAGGTCTGGGGCTCTGGGAGGAGGTGGCATGAACTGTCAGGACTGTGGGAACCAAGCGAAGAAAGACTGTCCACATCTTAGATGCAGAACTTGCTGTAGAAGTCGAGGGTTTCCGTGCCAAACCCACGTTAAGAGCACTTGGGTTCCCGCCGCCAAACGCCGTGAGCGGCAGCAGCAACAGCACCAGCACCGGCCACTTCACGGAGATACCACAAAGCGTCACGGAGAAACTCATGGTGGTGCAGCAGCCGCTCTTGCTCGCGTTCCTTCACCTATCACCACCACAGGTAAAGTTTGTAGGGATTGTGCATAATACTAACACAGCTGTTATTTTCACTTGAGAGAAAAATACAGTTCATTTAAAGGAAGCTACATACTGGAAATTTGTCTGCAAATGGTAGCTTGAGAGGTACAATATTATTGAGGAACTACAACCCTATGAGTGTTGAATCTAGCTATATCTAGCTGCTACCGAAAGATATATTAGTAAGATCTTGAGGAATTTCAGTCTTGTGTATATGACTATGCCTAGCTAACCAATTATCGATGTTGAGGAATTTCAGTCTTGATGAAAACGAAATCCCACTCTCTATTTTCAACTCACTCTCTTTAATTTCCTACTATCCGCTCACTATTCGTGAGTAAACCCGACGAAATTAAGGCTGATCTAATTCTATGACCCCTTCTACTGATCTATATATAGTCTGAACAAAAACCTACTTCTCAGTTTCTTTTCTCTTCAAAGAAAAAACTCTTAACTCGCGGATTTACAAATAATGATTTTAATTTCTTCATGTGTTATTAGGGTTGGAACTGCGACCATTCCCTCACGAGCTGAATTCACCAGCAGTGTTCCAGTGTGTGAGGGTTAACTCAATGGACACACCAGAAGAGCAGTACGCTTATCAAACCGCTGTTAACATCGGAGGGCATGTTTTCAAAGGAATCCTCTACGACCAAGGCCCTGATGGTCCTTGTCACGCAGGTAGTGATCGGAGCTCCTCAGCCGCCGCCGCTGCAGCTGAAGCTGCTGATCAAAACCTTCATCTAATAACGGCCTCAACCACAGCAGCTCAGGCCACTGCCAACCCGTTTGATCCTTCAATCTACCCTAATATCCCACTTAATACTTTCATGGCTGGTACGCAATTCTTCCCACCGCCAAGATCCTAAAGATCTACGTGAGTTTCATTCTCTCTAGGGAATAACCTTCTTGCGTTGCTTGGTTGAAAAGAGTTACTCTCTTGTCATTGACTCTAGAATATTGAGTATATCCTTGACCTCCTCATGAGCTCTAAATGATGGCTAGCCAGAAGAATTTAAGAAAATCATTATGACGATGATTCAGGGCGCGCGAAATAAGGGATGTTTGTTTTGTTCTGTCCGAAACTAAATTCGGATTTTCATGGATTATTCTGATCTTCCGATGACTTCCTTTTTCAATTCTAGATCATTTTCAATCTATTTGTTGTGAGAGTGTTTGTTGGTTGCGGTGTATTTTCTTTGGCAGTTATCAAATGTGTGCATTATATTTTCTGGGTGGCTTCATTTCTTTATTATTGTTGTACTTTTTTCCCTCTTGTCTGGGTTAATATTAAGCATGCCTTCTGGTCGGTCCTGAATTCAAAGCCGCTTTTGCCCGTTTCTCCGTTTCCTTGCCGGATCAAAATAGAACGAAATAGGTCTCGTGTTTGGTTAAGCATATATGTGTGTGTGTGTGTGGATTTTGTTATTATTCTTCGCACGATTTCTGGATGGAAAGGGCACGAAACGGACTGTCCATCTATTTTTCTTTTTTAATTGTTTTCCGGTCTCCCATGCATTGACAAATGGCAACACAGTATGACACACTTACTCTCTATACCTTTTTCCTCCATGTCTGCATAATTGTATACTCATTACGACTTAACGTATAAGTGGAGATTTACAGGTAACATTTAAACCAGCTGCTTGTCTGAAAAAGTAAATTTTAGCCAGCCACGGGAATAGGCATTAATTAACGATCCCACGTTGCCATTTCCATTTACTATTGTTTCAACAAAAAAAGCTGCTGCTTCTTTGGCTGATATAATATAACGTTAACTTAATGCTTCAGAAATTACGTACATGTGATATGTTCTATCATCTGTGCGTATAAATGTTTACGGCCACTATTTATATATAAGGGGAAGCTACGTGCAAACTACTGGTTTTAGTTCACTTGAGAAGAAAAATCAGAAACCTTTCACAAAATTTCCTCATTTTGGTAATAACTGGCCCATAACATGTGCTGCGCTACCTTCCATCGATAGAGACAAGGCACATATTCACTCTCTCTTTCATCTTCTTGTATATTTATGACTTTTTATGAGCGTTCTCCACTTCATAATATATATACACATGTATAGTAATCCTCCTTCTCCCATATTGCTGAAATGTTTATGTGTAAACATTTCTTTATATAACATTAAGTCACATGATCCTCCCAATCCTCATCCTCCACCTCTAGTATATTTTGAAACGACAACTTTACAGTTTATATTTGAAGCTGACACTATAGAATGAATTTAGTATATATAGTTTCAGCTCAGGAACGAAGCTACATGTATGTCTAACCCGAATTGTGAATGAATAGAAATTCGATTCAAGTTATTAACTAGGAATTGATTCCTAGTTTCCGTTAAAAGTGTAGCTGCCCTTGGCCTCTCTAGCATGCTGTATGTTGAATGGCTTTAGGACGTACCATTTGCATTGGCCTTTCGGTTAATTTGCTTAATCACTCTTACTAGCTAGTGCTTGGAAGTTGTTGACCTTGATTAATTATCTTTCTCATGCATTATCGCTAATTTGCATTATGAATTTTTGATCTCTCTCTCTCTCTAATTCAAGTTTGAACCTTTAAGCATTTATTACCCTTCATCTTTTTTCTGTGTCCTTTATTGCTATCTGATAGTTTGTTAGTGGAAGAGAATAGGTCCTAAATATGCTGATTTTTAGGTCCTAATTAATCAACGAGCTTTGTTGAGTTGATTATTTAATGGATGCTTTTTTCCCTTTCTTTGGTCAAAGAATAAATCGATGGATTGTCCGTAACGACTTTTATGCAGTAATTAATTTATAAATACTCCATCTTAAGTCTGCCACTTGATACATACACACCGACACTAATTGCTGCCCTTGGTGGAGATCTAGAAATTTACTTAGGTTTTGGAGTACACATTATTATTAATTATACACAAAGCTATTATCAGATGAAAAGTCTGGCTTGTCAACTCATCAATAGTAATTCTGTTGAGCTCTTTGGCTTCGTCACATCGTGCATTAGACTCTACTGATAATAAAACAAATAATATTTTACTGTCAATTGAAGGCACATCAAATGCTAGATATGATTAATCATTTGGAGATTTCAATTAATCAGTACATGCATAGCTAACGCTTCTCAAGCTAATGGCCATATATATATAGGGCTGCAGGGTTCAGATATATTGATCTTAAGATATATTTTTAGAGAGAGATGTGTATTAAAAATCACACACACGGATATAATGGAGCTTGTCGATCAAATGGTCAAACATTATGCTAATCATATCCAGAGAAAATGCAAGTCATACTTGTTTTTCTTTTATGGGTGCTCAATTAATTATTCTGCGTCCTGAAAGAGGTTCCATGCCATTGATTGCCAACCACGAAGCTGTTTCATTTGTGTCGTACGCATGCATACCAACCGAGGATGAGAAGCCATTTTTGGGCATCGAAATCTTAATATGAACATAGGAGTGTATTATCTATTGTCTAATACAAACAACCCTTCGCATTATTGACCAATTTAATCCGATTCTGGGGGTAAAAACACGCACGTGGATGCCACCACACTGTGTAAGTGGGGTTGGGTTCAACATGTCAATTATTTGACCCCATGTCCTGCCTTGTCAACATGAAATTGATCTGACTATTCCCTTATCCTCCACAATATGGATATCGATCGATCACACGACAGTTAAATTCATGAGTAACCGCAAGGGTTATTTTTAGTCCTTGAGTCAAATATCCGACCAACAGCACAGCATTTAAATAATAATGGTGCTAATCATAATTATAATAAGTGAATTAATTAACCCCACTGTAAATTCAAGCCACAACAAAACTGGTTCAAAGGAGTGGTTGTTTTTCCAGCCTAACTGGTGTCGGATTGAATTGATCGTTCAGAAGAGAGGAGTCTGAGGGACCATTCTTTGTCGACCTGGCCACCAGACAATGTTGAGGGGAAATTTGGTTCATCCTTCTGAATTATGTGATTCTGCTTTTGTGTAAAGTTAAAAATTTGAGACTCTTTTACAGCAAGAGATGTAGGGTTCCATAAGATGATGCCTCCCTACATGGCTCGTGCAATGAATGTGCCATCACTTGTAGCCTCCTAGGTCGTGACCCCAGCCATGCCAGCATTATATTGACAGCAACATTTTTTTTTTCTTGGGAAAATCATGACTTGAATCAAGCCAGATTAATGAGAAGTATTCTGCTTTATTTTTTTATTTTCTTAAAGTTAAGATATTACTCGAATAATACTCTGACTCGTTTACTACCCACCTCAACAACTATTAATTGTTACTAACTTTGATCATTAATATAGAGATATGTTGATTAGTTTAGGAATAATAAGGAAGTTAAATAAATTATCAACAATTTAATCACAATCTTTCTTCCAATATGGCTCATACAATCCTACTGATTTTTAGGGCTGCACTCTTGTTTAGTTGAAACATAGTTCTCCACTTTCTAAACACCCTTTTGAATTATGGGTGAAATCTACTTTTTTAACGTGATTTATGATTTACAAGATAAGTATATAAGAAAAGTTTTATCTCGACTTACATAAAAATGCTTATTTAACACCATCCCAAACAGGCCCAAGTCATTTATCTTATATGATATGAATTGTAATGATCAAGTTGACATTAATTAACTACAATAGCTTCTTGTGTTCTTGGAGCCAATTGACATAATAAAAAAAAACCATATTCCAGAGGATCAACCAGACCAGCACATATCATATTTGAAAACACGTAAAACAAAAAACATCAAAAAGATTAAAAAGGGGTCGGGTCAGGATCAGGCTTGGTCACTTCGTTTGTTCTAAGACTGGGCCTCTAAAACAAACCTCAGTCCAATACCAATTCCAGACCGCATAAGGTCTAACTGCTTTTTGGGCCTAGCCCATCACGGTTAAACATGTTCACCCAATGAACCCGTAAAATGAATAAGTTTTTTTATACAAAAATGAATAAGTGATTCCCCTACAAACTTGGTTCTTTTTTTTGTACCAAAAAAAGACTTGGTTCTTTTTTTCGTTTTTTTTTGCCAGTTTCGTTTGTTTTTTAATTTCTTGAGTCATGTGCTAATGTCTGTTTAAAATAATATTAGTAGTGGTAACGGTAACGACGTAGAAGTTATATTTATAGGCAAGATTTCTGGCGCACACAAAAAAAAAGTGATAGGCAAGATATGCCCATGCTACGTGCGGGGAAAGACCTTTTTGGAAAACATTTTGGCGCGAGTCCGACTTCCGAGAGGCCGAGAATCGTTTTCTGAGCGATCAAGCAATATTGATGCACATTCGACATTCTGTGGTTCTGCATTTCTTCTTTGAAATTTTTTTTGAACGCAGTTGGTTGAAATGACTGATGGAGTATGTTGTCCGACAATGGATCTGCTACGTTCGGAGCCATTGCAACTGGTTCAGCTCATCATTCTCACAGAATCAGCTTACCGAAGCATCTCTTACCTTGGCGATCTCGGCCTCGTTCAACTCAGAGATGTATTCCTCATTTCCTTCTTCCATTCTTCACTCTGCCTCCTTATCCAATCCCTTAGCTTCTTGTTTCTTTCTCATCGCTGCCAATGCCATTTTGGATATTTAATTAATACTTAAATCCTCGGAGTTTGCAATCTGCATTGCTCTTTCTATATGAGGTTTCTTATTCAGTCTTCCATCACCGTTACAATGTTTCGTGAATCTTGATGCTGTCAATTTAGATCATTCATGCACTTTTGTCATGCTGTGAATATGCGTTGATGTTCCGTCCAACTTTGTTTTCCGTATCACTTTTTTTTTTCCAAATTATTGATCCGTTACTTTGATGAACTTCTATTCACGGATTGTCCAGCTTAATGCAGAAAAAGTCCATTTCAACGGACATATGCTGCTCAGGTGCCTATACGATCTCTTTCTCCGTAGTTTCGGTTACATATATTGATTGCTTGCCAGGTCAAAAAAAGGAAAAAAATCAAGAAGAAGAAGAAGAACTAAAGAAAGAACAGCCCCTCTTGCCTGGTGTTGTTTACCTGCATAGATGTCTCCTTATTTTCTGGATATGTATTATACTTTAATCTCTAAGAGACGGTTTTACCAGAAGGTTGGAAACCGTGGATAAACAAATTATACGGTAAAAATATGGTTTAAATCTACGACGATTCCTTCAGGCAATTTATATGTATAGTATATATCGGTGATCTAAATGGTTATAGTAGACCGTACTTTTTAAATCAGTGCAGGTACTCTAATATTACGATACATAGTGAGAATTAATTACTAAACTGGACATCCCCCCCCCTCTCTGTCCAAGCTTACCATTTTTACCATGCAGATTAAAAGATGTAGCGAAAGGACACGCAAGCTTCGGTTCTTTAAGGAACAAATGGCAAAGGCTGGTGTATCACCCTCGACAAGGTCAATGAGAGATGGAGAAGTTGATCTGGACTACTTAGAGGTTGTTTTATGTTTCTCTCGCTCTAGATATTTACGTGCCATGTAATGAAACATTTTTTTCATGAACAGGTTAAACTTGCAGAGCTTGAAGCTGAGCTAATTGAGAATAATGCTAATAATGGTAAGTTGCAACTTAGTTACAGTGAGCTATTGGAGTATAAACTCGTTCTGTAGAAAGTGTGGCTGTAATACGTTCGCCACTACCACCATTGTCAACTTCAATCTGACACTTGAATTTTGAAAACTGGAATTCCTTTCTCTGGCTATTTTATTTGTGGTCTTGCTTTATATATAATCATAATGTAGAATTTTTAGTTTTCTATTTGTGACAGTATTTCTCTATCTTCCTACGTACCAGTAGTTAGTCCAGGTGCATGCATATACGAGCATTTTATGTGATTAATTATCCCCTCGTTTTCTGCTCTTCCCTTAGTTTTAATGTTCCATTTCATGTTGGTGAGTTTTTCTCTCCAGCAAAAAAAAGAGCAGCCTCTCAACAGAGAGAACTTGGAGTTCAGAGCACGTCCGAAGGGTCTATTGACTGCCCATTACTACAGGAACAAGTACAGCTTTTTATTTAAACCTTACATTCTTTTTTACTCTCCTCTTCGTGATGCCTAGAAAATTCATACTCTGTAGGAGATGACAATGGAAACATCAAAGCCAATTAAACTGGACTTTACCTCCGGCCTTGTTCCAAGAGAAAAATCAATGTCTTTTGAAAGAATTTTATTTCGTGCCACTAGGGGTAACTTGTTTCTGAAGCAACTCGTGATTGAACATCCTGTATTTGATCCCTTGTCAGGAGAGAAGGTACCAGAATTTATAGTTTTAAATCTCTGATGGAACTAGAGGTTCATATATATCATTCACAAAACCTGTCTTCGTGCAGGTTGATAAAAATGTTTTTCTTATCTTTTATTCTGGAGAAAGAGCTAAAAGTAAAATTTTAAAAATATGCGATGCCTTTGGAGCAAATTGTTATCCTTTCACGGACGACTTGAGTTAGCAATTTCAGATGATTACGGAGGTATACATTTTTATTTTGGATTTTTCCCTAGCTTCCTATTGTTGTATGCTAATTGCTTCAGATTGTTGCGTCCTATGAAGCTTAAATACCTGAAAACAGGGAATCATGTCTCGGTAACCTATAACTTTGAACTTCTGCTGATCCTCCAAGATCTTCATATGGTTTTCTCAAGAACAAAAATAAAATATAATATTTAACTCTAGTTACATCGCTCTTGATAATGTATTTTCTTTCCAGACTGTATCTTGAGTAATTCTTCATCTATATAATGTTACATAATATTAGGAAAGGCATAAAGCATAACAAGTGTTATAGTTCGTATATTTTATGGGATTATTTTACATCCTGTGGTTATCTCCCCCCCCCCCCCTCTAAATTTTGTGTCCTTTTGAGTTGGGTGAATATAGTTTCTGATTGAGTTGAGTAAATTTGAGCCTTATGGTAACGCCAGAGAAAGCGAGATAAATGGAAAAGTGATTTTATATGGCACACGCAGTTCCTGTTTCGTTTCTTAATAATGTTCAGTGACCATTGCGGACTGGTTCCTATATTTTGTGAAGGGGAGGCTAGTTTTAAGTTCAGAAGAGTTCTAGGGTAACATTAATTAGCTTGGTATGAGTTTTTACAAGATTACTCAACCGATTCCATGTTTTTGCTTACAAACAATCTGAGTTGAACTTGGTAGGTGTCTGGAAGACTTTCCGAATTGAAGACTACTATTGATGCTGGATTGCTGCACAGGAGTACTATATTGCAGACAATTGGATATCAATACGAGACGTGAAGCCTTCTGGTTTGTTTAGCTTAATCTCTTATTTTTAGGGACTTGTTGCTTAAACACATGCATAATTTACGTGCCTATTTATCTCAGTTTTCGTTATGCTGCTGAGCTTCTTTTGTTAAAACTCACTTCAAATCTATCTTAAATTCTGATCAACAGGTGAAGAAGGTAAAATTCATATACCGCATTTGGAATATGTTTAACATCGAGGTGACAAAGAAATGTCTTGTCGCAGAAGGTTGGTGCCCTGTGTTTGCAACAAATCAGGTTTGTTCTTCAGAAAATAATATGGCATCTAATAGTACATCTAAAACCTATATATATATTCTGCGAGTTACAATGTGAAAATGTGTTGTTGGTTGATTTATCTGATTGGTTTTGAATTTTACACTTGGCAGATTCAGAGTGCATTGCAGCGAGCAAGCATGGACAGTAACTCACAAGTTGGGGCTATATTCCACGTCCTACAAACAAAGGAATCACCACCTACCTATTTGCGGACAAACAAATTTACTTCTGATTTTCAAGAAATTGTAGATGCTTATGGGTAAGTCGCTCTGAAATTAGCATGCTCATTGACATTTTAAACTGTATTATTCATATGATCCAAATCCAATGTAATATATGTCTGTGACACCTTTCAATTTTCTAGTGAAGATTGAATAGGCCAAACCCAACAATACCTTCGTGTTTATATTAACCGTGAAATAGATTTATACTATAATTTCAAATAATTTAAAAATTTTGATCTGGTCTAAGCATCATAACATTAAACGACAGTTAGTAGTGAACTGAAATATATTGTTCATTTTTATATTTATCTATAATTCTTTTAAAGTTCTTTTTATTGAAATAGCTTTAATTTGATTATTTCTAACTTCTTCATCTTTTCCCTTTTACAATTGAAGTATAACTATTCTTATTTTCTTTTAGACCTCTATGCTTGGATCACTAAAGGAGAAAACGCCATTAGATGATGAATTTTCTAAGCAGTCTCGTTAAATGGTGCTTGAGTTGAGTACTTGAGTGTATTTATAACAAGGTAGCATAGTCCTTTGAGCAACAAACAGTGATAACATTTTGGCTGGTGGAATTAGATTGGAACTTCTAAACTTGCCACCCTTGTCTGAAAAATAAGATGTCAGCTCACTTCAACTTCTGTCAAAAGAAGACTGTTATCGCTCAGAATTTATATAAAAGAATTAATTTCTCCATAAAGTTCAATTTAATCTTACCTCATGTTGGAGATATTTATAGGTTGTATAATTGTATTTAGTATGACATGGAAGCATAATGATGGATCCTGGAGTTGTCCGTAACCTAATAGGAGAAACAAGTTTTCTAGTAGCCTTTCAGCATTCCCTACATCATATAGCTATCATTTTGATTTTAGTGAGTTTTTATGTTCTGTTTCCAACTCAAATAATCTATTGGTAATATTGACAGAGTTGCCAAGTACCGCGAGGCAAATCCTGGTGTATTCACAATCATCACATTTCCACCCCTTTTTGCTGTTATGTTTGGTGATTGGAGGCATGGTATATGTTTATTGCTGGCTACTTTATATTTCATTACCAGAGAGAGAAAATTTTCTAGTCAGGTACTAGACTCATTCATGAATTTTTATGTTCACTCCGAAATGCCTCCCCATTTTTTATGCGTGTATCAGCTTCACTTCTTGCTTTTAATAACAGAAACTTGGGGACATCGTAGAATTGATTTTTGGTGGCTGCTATGTTATTATGATGATGGCACTGTTCTCAATCTACACAGGATTGATATAAAATGAATTCTTCTCTGTTCCATTAGAACTATTTGGGCCATCTGCCTATGGATGCCATAATCCTTCATGCAGGTAATCATCGGTAAAATTTATGACAAATATGTACCCTCCACCCCTTGAAATTGAGCCACATTCTATGAAAGTATTTACTTATTATTAATTTTGCAGGGATGCTGGTAAAACAGGTCTGATTAGAGTCCGAAGAATTTATCCATTTGGTTTGGATCCTAAATGGCACGGTACTCGGAGTGAATTGCCATTTCTTAACTCCCTAAAGATGAAGATGTCAATCCTACTGGGTGTAGCCCAAATGAATCTTGGAATTATATTGAGCTACTGTAACGCAAAATACTTTGAAATGACATAAATATCAGGTAATAGAAAAAAAGAATTGCATAAACTTTTGAGCAGTCATTTTATCTGTGCAAATTGTCTCCTTAATTTGCTTTATGTGTACTTCAGGCACCAGTTCATTCCCCAGATGATATTTTTAAACAGTTTGTTTGGCTATCTTTCACTCCTCGTTATCGTTAAATGGTGTGCTGGATCTCAAGCTGACCTGTATCATGTGATGATTGGTATACATGCTCCTAAGTCCAACCGATGGTTTGGGTGAAAACCAGCTCTTTTTAATGCCAAAAGTTCCTGCAAGTAAGAGCGTTCAAATATTGGCTCAGTCTTTGGACACTATCCTCTTTTCTCCTTGTTCAGCTGTGATGAACAGATGTCACATCTTATCTATCCTCTTTTTTATTGATAGCTTGTGTTATTGTTGTTGGCACTCATTGCTGTCCCTTGGATGCTATTCCCAAAATCCCTTCTCCTGAAGAAGCAACATCGAGAAGTATGAGCTAATCTTCGTTTATACTTCTCTTTAATTTTTTTGGGTTTTATTCCACTTTTTTTTAAACTCCAAACATATTGCATATGTCATGTTCACTCAGAGACATCAAGGTCAATCTTACTCTTTGCTTCACACGATTGATGGCCCTCACGAAACAGAACCACACAGCCATACTGATCACCATGAGGAGTTTGATTTCAGCGAGGGTTTTGTGCACCAACTTATACACACAACAGAATTTGTTCTTGGCGCAGTATCTAATACAGCCTCATTTACGTTTATGGGCTCTCAGGTACGTTTTTTAAAACATTGTGTATATGTATACTACAACGATTGCATAACATAACAACCTTCAACCATGAAAAGCAAATTGCGTTGAGGTTTAGTTTAGTAATTTACATACATGCCACTTTTCTCTATTTATTCCTTTCTTACAACACTAGCAGTAAATTACGTACTGCAGAAGATTTAAGCTCATAATAGCGTTAACAAATGATGGTAATACTAAGCCGCATCTAAGTTTAAACCACCTGGCCGTGTCTTGCTCATTGTCTGAGCAAGTTTCTGGATTCTGGCTTATTATTTCTTCCCCAAAGAATTGGACAATGGTTTGATAATTACTTGGTAATCATATTCAGGACAGTTAATTGACATAGATGAATGAAGGGGTCTTGCTGAAACTGCACCATGCATTAATCGCAGCTCTACATCTTCTACGAGATGTTTAATCTGCGACTCTTTTGAGTGGGTCTTGGGGTAAATAAATATATTTCCAGTAGCAAATGCATATCAGATATGGCTCGATTCTTTCATTTTGTTTTTTATGGTCGTTTTCAGTCTTGCTCACTCAGAGCTCTCAAGTGTATTCTATCATTCCATGACAAAGTTCTACTTCTGGCATGGGGGTAAGTTCTGCAAATTGCAACTGTCAGTGAACAGAAATTATGGGAGAATTGCCCTTAGATCCAAGTAAGGAAATAATATCTGACACATTCTAAGGTTTTGACAACAATAATAAAAGTGGTATCATTAACAATTGAAAAGGGCTCATTGATAAATTCTTGAGACTCATCATATTTTTTGCCTTCCTAGAGACATAAGTGCAATTCTCCCAATTATTTTACCATTACCTGTACAGGTATAACAACATAGTTGTACTCATTATTGGCATTACTGTTTTCATACTCGCAACTGTTGGTGTGCTTCTGATAATGGAAACTTTAAGTGCATTCTTACACGCCTTGAGGCTTCACTGGGTAGAGTTCCAGAACAAGTTTTACGAAGGAGATGGTTACAAGTTCAGCCCATTTTCATTCAATACTATACTTAATGGAGAGGATGGATCATAGTCGCCGAATGCTACATTGACTATGTCACTTTGCCAATAGAGAAGCCTGGCAAGTTTTGATTAATAGGCTACCCAGTTTCTTCTTGTAGCAAGTTTGTCAAACGATATGTAAACTATAACAAGGCAGAATGATCTCACACACGAGGAATAATTGCTGTTGCTATTAATAATATAACGGATAACAATTTAGTGCAACTAATAAGTAGAGTAACACTACATAGAAAACACAGAAATCATAACATACATCAACGTAGCGCAGTTCCCATTTCCAGTTCCTATATAGAGGACATGTATAAGGATATCAAACTACATTAAGAGGTACTTGTTTATATACACCAACTTCAAACCAGTGGCTGGGTAGGAACTAGTAGAGAAGCTTAAGATGATTTTGAAGAAATACCCACAGCAGCAACGCTTGAGACCATGGAATCCACTCCACACACGTTACGAGCCCTACAGATCTTGTAGTACCCGTTCTCTCCCCAGCTGGCTCCCCATGAATTCTTAATGATCCAGTAGGGTTTTTCCTTTAAGCGGATGGGGGCGTAACCGGCAGACCCATAGCCCACCAGAAGGACCCCGTGATCCAAATGCTTTCCGCATATATATGGGCATGAAACGCCACCTATGTATGTCTGCATGAAAACTGCATTTATACCAACTGCACATATCAAAAGTAAAAGTCAGTGTTACTCTAATTAAAAGCATCTAAAACCTTTTGAAGCGAGAGAAGAAGAATCAAATCATGCATCATTCACGTCAGCAACCCTCATGAATATCGTGTTTTTCTTTTAACTTCTAAATATGTTCCTGCGTGGAAGTAAAGAACGTTGTGTTACGTATATACCTGCAAGAGGGCCATGCTTAACCAGATTTGCAGCAATTTGATCTTCGTCCACGGAAATCACAGAGAAATTAGCCACGGAAGCAGCAATTTTGCTTTTGTCAAATTTGCAGGGACCACGGTCAGTTCCAGTGTAAGGATAGTCCTTTTCTCGCTGCAGCCCACCGGCCTTCAGGGTGTATTCAAATGCAGAGGTCATCAACCCACCGTTGCAGCCTGCGTCACATGCTCCAGCTTCTTCTGGATCACACTGAGAACATTG
>JANTPZ010132239.1:0-20693 GCA_025593235.1 Vachellia pachyceras
CTCGGTGGTCTCTGATACAATAGTAAATTTAATCTCATCATATGCATTCCATATGATAGAAGAACTTTATCTGTTGTTGTGTGTAACATTGGATTTAACATATGCAGGTCCCAGGCTTGTTACAGTCATCACCACAAAATTGGCTTAGTACACAAAGTAGCTCATCTGGTCTTATTGTTAAAAGGACAGTCAGAGTGGAGATACCTGTGGAAAAATATCCTAATGTATGTTGAACTGCTGTCTATTTAATTGAAAGTCTATTCTTTGCAACATCTGATATTGAGATCAATTTGCTGCAGTATAACTTTGTTGGTCGACTCCTAGGCCCAAGAGGGAACTCTCTGAAGCGTGTAGAGGCTAGTACAGAGTGTCGAGTTTTGATCCGAGGACGTGGTAGCATTAAGGATCCAGCTAGAGTAAGAATGAATATTCATTATGTGTCATAAATATAATATGATTAATTAATTACCCAGTCATTTGCACCCATAGAAAAATACTGTATTATGATGTTGAGAACACATGATATTTTTACTGTCATGTAGTATATATGTTTATCCAACTGAAGTGGTCATTAACACCAGTCATTGGTGTGCTTATGTTGTCCTTAGATCCATATGCTTCCTTGTGTGCACGTCTTGTTGCTTTTTAATTGTTATTTTTTAAGAGCTTGTTTGGAAGTCCGGTGGAGAATAGCTTTTACGGAGTTCGAGGTAAAACTTAGATTTTGGAGAATAGCTTTTACAGAGTTCGAGGCAAAATCTAGGTTTTGGGAAGTTATTGTGAGAATAGCTTTTACGCTTTACGAGGCAAAAAGTAATTAGAAAAGAGGAAAAAAAGAAAATGAGGAAAGAGAAAATTTATTAGGAGAGAGTGTGATTTGATAAGAAAATATCTTTTTCAAAATTTAGTTTTGTCTTCAGAATAACTTTTCTAAAAAATGTGAGTATTTGGACAAAACATAAGTTTTAGGGTAAAACTTAGTTTCCAATTGGGAAACCGAGAAACCAAACGAGCTCTGAATCGATATGATTTGGCTTATCAACCCTTCTTATCTTGATATATAGGAAGTATATGCTTGAAGCTTTTGCCACTCCATATGTTCTGGTGTCCAGATGTGTAAGCCAAAAGATGTTAACCTACACCGTGTAATACGTTCCAGTTGGTTAATTAGGTTGTTCTGTTAGACATTTTTATTTTAGTTAAGTCTGGAGATCACTCTGGCAAAAAAAAGGTCTGGATATTACAAGCTTGAGTTGTATTAATTATATTTTGCAGGAAGAACTGATGAGAGGGAAACCTGGGTATGAGCATCTGAATGAACCTCTGCATATTCTAGTTGAGGCAGAATTACCCGTGGAAATAATAGATGCTCGCCTGATGCAGGCCCAAGAAATACTTGAGGATTTACTTAAGCCTGTGGTATTGATACATGTCCTTTGTTTAATGGAAAAATTCATCAATATTAGCAAGGGTACACATCCTTGCAGAGGATATTGTTTGTAGTAACTATTTTGATTTCCCCCCTTCTTTCAGGATGAATCTCATGATTTTTACAAGAAACAGCAGCTTCGGGAATTAGCAATTCTCAATGGCACACTTCGTGAGGAAGGTTCTCCTATGTCTGGCTCTGTTTCACCGTTCCACAACAGCCTTGGCATGAAGAGAGCCAAGACCAGGGGGTAAATTTATCAAGTATGAGAGGGTTTGGGATAAGTTAAAATTTGTGCAAGTAAATAACACTTGCCAGGTCACAGGTGTTGCTGTGTCAACCAATGCTCTGAACCACCGTCGGGGCACTGGCAACATAGCGCCGGTTCTAGCTTGTTTCTATGTGCTTTGTGTTTATATTCTGTTTGGGGGAAGTCTGATGATGGTAGCACGTAGGGAAGGTCCAAATGTGTTTGGGGTTTTCCGTTTATTTTTATGTGTCGCTTGAGCAGTTTGGTTGGATGTCTAATCCAATCTGTCTATATACTATATTATAGGTTATCTATCTATTTACTAGACTTGCTATGACAGTTTTGATGGGTGGTGGAATTCTTTGTGAGGAACATGATGTGTATGGTTTGTACCAAAACATGTGAGGCAGATAATGATGTATGGGTGAGATTTTGTAATATGGAATGTAGATTATAGATTTGTGAAATGCATTCTTTGTTATGGTAAAGGTTTTTCTCCGTTTACTTCGTATGTAATATATATTGGGTGCATATATGCATTTATTGATGATCATGTAGTACATAATACTTGAAAAAAGACAAGACCAAAGAGAATATTCAACAGTGTGATTGAGTGGAATTTTTGTTAATAACTTATTTAAATATTTGGTGTGGTGTTGTGTTAACCAAGTAGCTGATCATAACTAGTGGGACAACCTGTTATTTGCTTCCTTTACTCGTTGCGTGCACTGACATATAAACGGCTAATTCTTACAGATTGTTTCTGTTCAACACTTGTCTCGGCCAATGGTTGAGAGCCGTTTCATTCTCTGTAAGGAAAACTCATCAGCAGGCTATGTGGATATTTTGACCTCGTGTATTTCTGCACTTTTAGAGCATTCCTTTTCATTTGCTGCATCTCATTATTTTCAGAAGTTATTCAGAATGGTTTTTCAAAATAATTAGAAATTTGTTTCTTTGTGGTAGTCTGATTATTTTCAAAAGGTAAAACATCAAGAAAGTATTTCCCCCCAAAAAAATTTGATTTTTTACAGGGAAAAGGCTTCAACAAATAGGCTCAAGAATTATCAATAGAGGGTGTGTTCAGTAAAAGGGATTATATTTCTACAATACGATAAAATAAAGTTTGAATTCATGTCAAGAAAGTTGTTCGTATTTAACGCCTACGTCTTGTTAGATATACATTTACTTGAAAAAAAAGCTCATAAACCAATGGACAACTGATCATTGGCAATTCCACTTTTCAGCATAATCCTGTGAACTTTGAGGAGTCAGTTTATTTAATTAATCATGTGCTTCTCTCATGTTTGTTCCAAAGTTTAAATATAATATATATACAATTATAAATCACAGGATCACACTGTCAGTTAACTTGTTCTTCATATTTTGGTGAAAATCATAAAAGCCAGTTATTAAATCAAAATAAAAACTCTCACGAAGTACACTATTCATGTGCTATTTAGTGATTCATTTTTTTAGATTCCACACATAGTTATTACTTTAGTTTAAATTTAAATGATAGAGTTAATGTTCATTTAACACATGAAGTATTGTTTCATATACGTCCAGCATCCTAAAATATTTTGTTGTGTCATTTGTCTTTGGCAATTTAAAGAATTGGCACATCTAAAAATACTGGATGAATCACAAAATATTTTAGAATTCTATATGCATATAGAAAATATTTTAGAATGCTGAATGAACTTTAACCTAATGATAAAGGTTAAGGGTCCAAGTTAATTGTGAAAAGGAATCTTTAGTTGAGTGTCATTGATTACTTTCACAAGCTCTGCTCTATACACAATTCAATATCACCCCTAAATTATAGAGAACCAGACAGAATTCAAGAAGCCAACCAATTTGATATGGTAGCATTTAGAGAGTTAGTTCGTTTACAGATATCTTTAACATGAAATTGAGTTCTTGCACTTTCAAACTAACTACAAACTTCAGGAATGAAGATTTTATTTCTTTCTTTTTTTCTTTCTCAAAAAAGGGGGGAAAATCAGTGCAGCAACTTGGACTTCTTGTTGCAACTTAAAAAAAAAAGCCCTTTTCTGAAGGAAGTTGCTTGGGTTGACACACTTTGCAACCATTAACACTAAATTCAAAACTAACACGTTTCAGGTTACAGAGTTCAGACTCATTTGTCTTCTTTATTGTCTTCCTCATCTTCAATTTCATCAATTCCAACACAACGAGTAAATGCAAAAAAGAAACTCCTTGAAGCTCACCATTCCATTATTATCCCAGTCCATCTCTTCTACAGAATTTTGCAGACATATGAAAAATAACTAGTTGGCAGTGAGTATAATGCTTTTAAAAATGTAAGACAGATTTAGCTTCGGATTTTTTTGTTTTGGGTAGAATAGCTCTTCTAAACAAAAGTAACACACCTTTTAGTAAAACATGAGTTGCGGCATGTTTGCATAGTTTATCCAAGACCAGCTTAGTAAAATTATACAGCAGGCTTTTAAGAAGAAACTTGTATGCCCATTATGTTCATTGTTCAGCTTAGAAAATAAGTACCCCCTTCAATCCTAAATGTAAAAGCTAGTAGAGTGATTTATGCTACTTCTAAACATAATACCTCAATCTGCTTTGTCTCCAAAATTTATAATCCCCCCTAAACTCTTTATGTTGATCGCATATATTAAAAGGGTTTTTCATCAAAAGTTAATTTCTAATGCATATTATTAAAAGGATGTTTAAGGGAAATCAGCACATTTTTTACAAGTAACTTGCTTAACTAGTTTTTTTTAATTTCTGCAAATTAGTTATCTAACTTCCACATTTAACAGACACACATGCAACAACTGTAGATGTTTTTACACAGGGATTTTACAGTACAAATACTGCTAAGTACTTAGAGCATTAAATGTTTCTTCTTCAGATGTTTGACAATGTGTCTTATAATGTTAGCTTGATGACTGAATAAAGCATAAGAAATTCTTGATCAGTTATCAACTGACAAGCTCTTTTGTTCTGGTACAAGAATATGCATCACTCACAGCACTATCATATGATGATGCATAAAAGATTTACCCAATAACACGAATACGTGCCTGTGAATGCAGACATGGATGCTCCTTGAGTTTATAAATATGTGTGTAAGATTTTTATTTGGTGTTAACAGAGATTTCAGTTTAGACATGAAAGCACACATGATGAAGAGAGTAAAAAAGCTAACCAAATCTTTTCATGGCTATTCTTCCAGATAAGCGTTCTCCTGATGTAGTTTCATTTATAGTTTCGACCATCTCATTTTTGCTGGCATAGCCATCCTTATTTTTGTCCAAGAATACAAATGTATAGACTAAAGTCTCAAATGTGGCCACCAGATTCGGCATCCCGATTTGTGATTTATAGACAAGTCATGGGTCCAAGATGAAAAGGTCGCAAAAACATATAATTCCATTGCTTATAATTATTGTTCAAAGAAAGGAGGGAAGCCTAGCACATCCATTTATATGCCCTCCAAATTCAGACTTCATTGCTAAAAAAAACACACACAGACTTCTACCTTCTATAGGATGATGTCATGATGAGAAATATGTTGTTCCGAAGAAAGGCATGAGTCAGAAAGAAGGTGAATACCAGAAAATTTTCCCAGAACAAATGGAAATGAAACTTGAAACATGTCATACAAAACCCGCCATGTGCTTTAAAAGAAGAGGTCATACAAGTATTCCACCAAAAAGATACTTGTTTTTAAGGAAGTTGCATTACGTAGATAGCAGCAGATGGCGGAGTAAAGAAACTTAAATAGCTTAAAGAATTCGTTGTGGATACAGATCGAAGGGCAACTGGGCCATCCTTGAAAAGAAAGACAAGGCAGAGAAGCACAATAAACTCATTGAACTTCATTCCCATATCATCATTAATATCACATGCTTCAAAAAGATCCTTTATCTCCTCCTCAGTGAAGAAATATCCAGGTTAAGGAAGCATTTTTTCAGCTCTTCTTGATCTATTACACCATCTGAGTCCTCATCTATTAAAAAAAGCCACAAACACACCTGGAAGCTACTATAAAAGGATAAATTGCATGTTTATCCATGCGTACGCACTGGCCATACAAACATCGAATTAGTGAATGTTTTAAGCACTGTCAAAGCCACTAGCTAAGCATAATAAATTGAATCCAAGACACGAGAACAAGCACAGATTGAAAGTTTTGGTATGGTCTGCTGTCCAATTGTAATCCAAAAAACATGGAAACTATCATATGTTAACCACTTCCTATCCATAAATTGGGCCCACAGGGATTCGGACAGAACACTTTGCTCTTCATTTACTTGCTTGGCCATGACGTGACGGCATATGCATTCACAGCGGTATGCTATATCTATAGCATGATCCTGCTAGATGAAATTCTCGGCTGATATATTATATCTATCTACATGTTTAGCAAAAAGCATAAACATGAAGTGGAAACCTACCAAATTGCTAGGACATGGATTTGCATTTTCTTAGACTCTCGTCAATTTTGGGGAAGTTAAAGATTATAGCGTTGAATGATCTCATGGAACTTCCTCGAGATGCCCTCCGCTGCAGGACTTCAACCATTTTAGCTTCAATCTTGGTTCCTGGCGTCCAAATCCTTCTTGATGATTCTTCTGTTCCTAATACACCTCCCATTGCTAATCAGTAAAACAAACAAGGATTCTAGCAAGGGCCTTCTTGGGTAAACATGCAACAGAAAATAATCAGATATTGATTCTCTCTACACTCTGCTTTAGAAGTGCCTAATCTAATCAAAATACAAAGTCAAACAACCACGGACTTTTAAATTCCTAGGTACTTTCTAAAGCTTTTAATATATCAATTCTCAACCTCTCAGCTTTCCCATGTCACCTAAGACGTCTCAATGGACAAGAAACATCAACGTTCAACTGTAAAAACATCTAGATGAGGGATTCACTTATTGTTTTTTTAATCTATTATTAAGTTTTTTTTGGGGGGTGCTTTATATTGATGCAGTGGACGATTTTTAGGACATAACCTTGTATCAGAATCCAATGCATCAATGAATAATAGATATTGAATGGAAACATGCCCAATCCCTCAGATGCATTGAATGAAACCCTGATTGAGAGAGGGGGGGGAGCGGTCCCCAATAGCATCAATTTCATAAGGGGAAAGAAAACAAGGAGAAAGACATGAGAATCCAGACTTTACCCAGCAGAAGAAGAAAAATGGCAGAGATTGAATTACGCCATGAAAAAAAAGATAAAATTCTTAATCTTGTCATTAACCTAAACAACAAATCTTAATTTTGAAGCTTGATTTCCCCATTTTTTTTTAATTGAGGTAACATGATTTGTTTACTGTCTTCTTCCCGGCAATGTTCTCATTGAAAGTGCTTGTACAGAAGCAGTTGAAACAAGTTTTTTACAGTTCATGAGACAATTTATTTCGTATATTTATTTTATATATGGTGAAATTACTTGAAGTAAGACTATTCACTAAGTTTAAAAGTTGGAAGGAACGAACAATACACCTTGATTGTGATCTACAACATACTCTTTCACTAAAATGAAGAAAAATATGAAATATCATTAACTATGGCTCCGTTGGATTGAGTTCATGGGAAGTCCAAATGCATATTCAACAGTGTTTTTCGCAAAACGAGATAATCTCCTTCACATATTTACCTTTACTTACATAAAATCACTTTTTTACCGCGTTCCCTGTGTTTTAGAATTTAATAGCTTTCAAACCTTATGTTATGTCTTTTTTTGCCAATAAACTTTATGTTATATCAAACACACTCTATAGCATATTCCAAGAGTATAAAATATGGGTAAAATTGTACATAGAAAAATTTAATGACATGACTTACCGATAGAAACAAACCGAATATTTTTCTCAAAACTTATAAATAGACTCAAAGGAGCAAAAGATTTTGAAATTTATTAAAAATAATTCTATTTAAGTTTTATTGAGCACTAAGAAGAAACACTTTTGGAAGAGATTCAAATATTAATTTACTATATTATAAGATATTTGTCCCCCTCTCCAAATCTAATCATATTAATGTATGTATGCATATCCTTCTTTAAAAAGTAATTATATTTAAAGGATTGTTCAACCTTGAATATAATCAAGTTTTCTATTGACTCAATCACATTATTGTTTGTATGCGCATATATATATATATATATATATGTACACGTTTGTATGCATGTATATATGAATAGAAAGAGAGAGAAGTGGGTCCCATTCCAAATCATGCTCTGAATATTCTTGCTGCATGCCATTGAGGTGTTTGGAAATAAATTTAAAGGAGGGGAGTGATTGGTTTGATGAGCAAAGTTTTTTTTCTAACTTGGCCTTCGAAGTTTTAAATAGATTAAAGTCAGGTTTGACAATTAAACAATATGAAGTTTATGCACATGGCATCAACGTGGCACGACACATCATCATCCACCTCACTATTTTGAAATGAACTGTTTCCAAAATCTTCCACCACCACATGGATACTAAAAGGCCACCAATGTTTTTCAATATATATTACAAAGTTAAATATACATACATTAGTTAGATCTCGTTACAAAATTTTACCAACTCTGGATTGGAATTTACCAACTTTGTATTAGGAATTACCATATCCGTGTTATGCTTTACCAAGCTATTTTTTACCTATCCTTTTACGTAATTTTTTCAAGTATGGATTAGAATTTACCAACTTCGTACTGTGATTACCAAGTTCTTATTAGATTTTATCAAGTCATTGTATTGTTTTGACTGATCCTCTTACAAAATTTCACTAAGTATTGATTCGAATTTACCAACTTCATGCTAGGGATTACCAATTCGTATTAGGTTTTACCAAATCATTTTTTATTTTGACTGAACCTCTTACAAAATTTTACCAAGTCTGATTCGAATTTACCAACTTCGTACTGAGGATTACCAAGTTTGTGTTGGATTTTACCAAGTCATATTTTTGTTTTGACTGATCCTTTTACAAAATTTTACTAAATCTAGATTTAAATTTATCAACTTTGTGTAAGCAAAAAGATTGGTCAAAAATGAAATTGTTAAATTTACCAACTTTGGACAACAGAGTAGTGTCCATCAAAGTAGCAATCTCTTGCGTAACTCACTATCTTTTGTTTGAAAACATAGTAGTTATTTCGTAAATCAAAAGCTTCAAAATTTTCATATTTGAGCAACCATCTGACTCTATCTCCTGTCTTCACTCATCTCATTGATGCTCTTCCCCAGTAAAACCTCTTCCCCCTTTGGGAGATAGTTATGTTCCTCAGAACAGGTTTCAAGATTGATCGGATTATCATAAACACCCTTTCTCTCTCTAGCTTTCTCTCTCATCTTTTATGTCGATTTCATGCACAGTGCCCACCCTTATGAAGCAAGGTTAAACTTTTTTTATTTAAAGACACATTAATATTTTAAAGGGGAGTGAGTGCAGAGCCGGTAATGCGGGTTGGACTCCGGTATAACCCGCGGGTCCAACCCGCCAGCCCTCCACCTTGAACCCGCGGGTTGGCAGGCCAGCTCGCCTAACCTGCTTTTTTATTTTTTGAAAAAATATAGGTTTTATGTGTTTTTTTTACTTTTTTCATCCTAATATTTTTACAAAGAAAAAAAGTAATATTAAATTCTATTTTTAGGAAATTATTGAACACTTATTCATAGAATTTGAAAGAGAATATCATAAATATACAATCTTATAGAAAAAATTGAGTAAAAAAAGAAAAACTATTTTTTTTATTTTTTATAAAAAAAGTTGGCAGATTGACGGGATATGGAGGGCTGCGGGTTGAGAAATCCAAACCCGTCACCTGACGGGCTGGCGGCGGAATGACCTGGTACTAAGTGAGTATATATTAATTATCAAAAAAAGGAGAAGGGTCAACAAAAAAATAGTATATTAAAAAAAAGGAGGACCGAATGGGTTTGCCAGGTAAACCCAGTGCGTGGCGGAGTGAGAGAAGAGCGAAGCCCACAGGTTCAGCTACAAACGGCCTCACGCCTTACTATCTCCCTCTCCTATATATAACGCCTCCACTCCATACCCACCAGAATTTCCCACACGCAAACGCTCTCTCCTCGTCATCATCCAATTAACCCCTCAGCATCAAACCCTAGGTAGCAGGTTCCTCCTCCGATTCTCTCCCTTGATTCTTCTCTTAATACGATTTTATTTGCTTCTTTCCTCCTTTTTCGTTAATTACTCTGTGTATTACTTCTGCGTTTCATGACTCGCTTTCTTTTGATCTAACCTCGATCCATGTTCATTCCGCTCTTTTTCTCCTTTGGTTTCCGTTTCTGATAGAGTAATTTATCTTTAAAGAGAATAAGTGTTGTGGGGTGTGAGATGTGGGGCTTTTCAGTCTCTGGTCTCCAGATATTATGCTTGATATTTTGTTCCTTCCTGAAAGTAATTGATTATTGATAATTGTTTTTCTCCCGTGCTAGAAGCGATTACTTGCTTGTACTTTATTAAATACACATACGGTTGTTAGATATTTGACTGGTGGGTACTGTAGTAGGTAGGTTGGCATAGATGGGTAGAAAGTGCCTCTGGATGCTTTAGCGATTAAATCGGGGCATTATGAAAAATAAATAAAGTGCCTCTGGATACTGTAGTAGGTAGGTTGGCATAGATTGTAATGTGGAGTATTTTCATCTTATTCCTTGTTTTGTTGTTGTGCCAATGATCGGACGAGTCTTCAAAACATATAGTAAATAAATAAGCTAATGGGAAGAAAAGAATGAATTAGCTAGCAGTATAGAACCTTAGTGTTCAGACACTGAAATTTTTGCATTCTTGTTGGCTGAACCTTAGTATAGAACCTTAGATGTATTCATTCATATCCTTTGGCAAATACTGGCTTTTGTGCTTGTGGATATTAGACCATAATTCTTGAGCAGGTATTGATTTTTGGCCCTTGATGGTCACTGTGAAAATTACTTTTGTATTCTTCCGAAATTTTTGTATGCTAAATGATTTAATGAACTGCGCCATATGACCCCAGGCACCATTTTATTCATTCTTAACTAAATGTTTTAGTTACAGTGAGAAGGCCTTGACCAATGGCTTCAAAACGGATCAACAAGGAATTGAAGGATCTGCAGAAAGACCCTCCTGCATCTTGCAGCGCTGGTTTGTGCTTTTTCCATTGACTTTCCCTTGTTTATCCTTCAAAAGATCAGGTTTACACATACATCAGTTGAGTGAACAGAACAACGCATACAAAGAGCAAGCAATGAAAGCATGATGGTTGCATTTTGAACTTTTGAATGTCCAAAAATGTTATGCATAACATTTATGCAATTTGCGCAGAACACAATCGAATATGCTTTTATATATGTTAATACCTATCTAGCTCCATTTGTGATGAATAAGTTTCTTGATATATGCCCAACAGAAATGAACATGACCTGCACTTCCATGATGACTATATGACATAACCTGAAGGAAAATTGACTTTTTGTGGTGTAATTGGCTGTCAATGTTTAGGCCCAGTTGCTGATGACATGTTCCATTGGCAAGCTACAATTATGGGCCCCTCTGAGAGCCCATTTTCTGGAGGTGTATTTCTTGTATCAATTCACTTCCCTCCAGATTATCCCTTCAAACCACCCAAGGTAATCCAAAATCCGATTGATGTGTATTACCTCTGTTTAAATAAACCTTGGTCCTAGGTGCGAAATTATTTTTGGGACTTCCTTGGCCATACTATATTTCATTGTAATCCTTTTAAAAGAAAAAAGATATCAATAGCATCGTATGATTTTGTAATTTACACGTTGAGTTGCTTTAATAGTCACTCCATTACAAAAATTGCACGCAAGTTTAGTTATGCTTTGAACAGTCTAGTTTTGGTTGCCAGAATCATTTGCTACATCATTGTCGCATATTTCATCTCTAGTTGGTTATCATTTCCAAATTTAATGGCAATTTATTTATCAACATTGATGAGAAAGGATATCAGGGTTTCCAGTGATCTGGGCTGGCATTTGACCAATGTAGGTCATTTTTCCCAATTTACATTTGTGTTGTTGGTCACAGTTGGGCAGTAGGGCTCTTTCCTAGTTGTGGAAATGATTAGTATAACATCCATCATCACATTTCAGGTTTCCTTCCGCACAAAGGTTTTTCACCCTAACATCAATAGTAATGGCAGTATCTGCCTTGACATCCTCAAAGAGCAATGGAGCCCTGCCCTCACAATATCCAAGGTATATTTATTTCCCCCCTTGAAATTTCTCCCATTGCTATTCATGGGATGCCCCTCTGCCATTTTGATCATGATTTAACTTTAGGAAAATTATGGCAAAATTATGACTTTAGCTTCACACAAGGTTTTGGTTTAATCCCTTAATTTTATGAAGTTCCTTTTCAGCCCTTAAACCTAATGCTGTTAACGAAAAAATGCTGGCATTGAAACTTTAAATGTTGAAAAAACATTCTCAAATGCTGACATAGTAAGTCTAATTTTCAAAGTAACAATTGTTACAAAAAAATTATCATTAGCCCTTTTAGAGGCTAAAGGACTGAAGATCCTTTGTAAAATTAACACATCGAATAAAATCTTATAAGAGGTTAAAGGATAAAAAATGCACTTCATCATTTATGTTATAACTTAGTTACTGAACTTCAACTTACCTAACTCAGTCCTTGATTCCAAGCCATCTTATCGAAACTAGAAATTTATGGCTAAATTATCAGACGTAGTGATGTCAGGTTTGTAGAAAATTTTGGTGTGAACTGAAGCAATGGGATTCTGCAGGTGCTTCTATCCATATGCTCTCTGCTGACAGATCCCAACCCAGATGATCCTCTGGTACCTGAGATTGCTCATATGTACAAAACTGACAGAGCCAAGTATGAGGCTACTGCTCGATCATGGACCCAGAAATATGCCATGGGCTAAGGTTCTCTGATTGATTTGCGAGCTTAGATATCTTGCGCAATCCCTATCATATGTTTAGTAAATAAAAGTAGTGTTGAATTGTGGATGTAAGTAAAGCATGAAACTCTAGTATGGTTTGTATTTTGAAATTGGTCCTCAATCTTGCATAATCAGCAACATGTAATTCTAAAGTGACTTGGAGCTTATGGACAAAAGTGTCTTATATATGCTAATGCTATAATTATCCTGCATGCTTTGTCTTATTATAATCTTTTCTATTCTATAGATATTATGAACAATCACTGGCAAAAGAAACAAAAAGATATTCATGAAAAATCCATTTAGCGCCACCGTGTTTTGTCAAAAAGAAAAAATTGGTTCGCGCTAGATTCAAGTGAAATTTTTTTTCTGCTTGACTTTATTAAGGGTGTGTTTGTTAAACTTCTAGAATTGATTCTAGAAGCATTCTTATGCAAGGCAGGACAATACTTAAATTATGTAAAACCACTTTTCACTAGCTAATCCAAACACATTACTCGTCTTTTTTACTTGTTAACTATAGGATGATTTATGTTTTTTTTATTAAGATGTAGTTTTTTTTATTTTAAATGAGATGATATGTGCTAAATTAAAAGTTGTCATTAAAATTGCATTTTAATTCCATTTAGTAATATATTATAGAAATCAAAATTATTGTATCTAAATTGTGTATGAGCCAATGTTGTAAATTATTTGGTTGATTACATTCCAAGTTATCCCCAAAAAAATTGCGTTTTCATTAAATCGATATTAAATAAAATGATCTTAAATTATGCTTATACATTCACGAGACTATAAGATCACGTCCCTTTATCATACGCAGAAGGAATATTACTATGGAGACAATAAATATGGTCTAATGAATGTGGTGATGAGTATAAAATTCCTATTCAAATATAGCAATTGTCACTGTTTACTTTGATTATATATTGACCCAGTTTGACAACACTTCTGAGGGATCCGAAAGCTCATTTAATAGTATTTTTCTGTAAAGCGAGATAATTTTTTTACATATTTACTTCGACTTACGTAAATTTACTTTTCACCGAGTCACACAGGGGCCCATTATATGATTCATTAGGCCCAAAAAGCCCATCAAGGCCCATAGTTGTCCTTCCTCTTCTCGTATAATATATAAAACCAACCAAAGTTAAATAAACAAGAAGCCTTTTATTTCATAATATAGAGTCTAATGAAAATTGGTTGGTGGATGTGGATGTGGCGGGATTATCAAAGATGTGTTCCACCTGCAATTGCATCATAACTAACTGGTATAATCAACGGTCTGCAATAGTCCAAGAGCAGAGGCTTCAGAAATGTCATAGGGTTTATATAACCAACGATACACGTAAGTCAAGACAAAACCGTCTTGAAATATGTAAAAATCATCTTGAAATCCATAAAAACTATCTTAAAATCCGTAAAATCATGTGAAAATCCGTAAAATACCTCAAAATCTGTAAACTAATTTCTCCCAACAAAGTTTCTAAACACACCCTACGTCTCATCTGATTGGTGTTGCAAGTTGGTGTTTGATACGTACAAAAAATACTGTATGCGAAGGGATGCACCTTAAAAAAATTTCATAATGTTAAATGCATCACAAAATGCTTTATGATATTGAATGCATCAAAAAAAAACTTTAGGGCGCACCTTAACTATAATTTTTCTCCCATAAACAAATACCATCTTATTGAAGTGAATTATGTTCGAAGTATTATGCTTGTTTGAAAAAGCTTATTTACTCCCCAAAAGCACGTTTATCAATGCTTTTCGGTAAAACGAGATAATCTCCTTCACATATTTACCTCGACTTGCGTAAAAGTATTTCTCAACCGCGTTTCCAAATGGGCACATTGTTATATATTAAATTTGAATGTCTCTCCTATTGAAAATTTGAGCCATCATTCATCATGTTGTAAGAAAGTAACGGCTTCTACCATATCTAACTCATCAACAATTTGTCCATTAAAGTTTAACTAAACAAATTCTCAACTAATGATCCGAAAAATCAAACCAAAAAGTGCCCAATTCAAATGCTTAATTAGCCCATTTCCTCATGAAAATATGTGTAGTTCATTTGGTGTTGTTGTTAACCTAATTTTGAAATATATTGTAAAGCATACTTTAAATCCAAAAATTAGTTATACGAACCTAGAAATTAATAAATTTAAGTCTCATATATGAACAATCAACTGTGTAATACAATTATATAAACTTATCAAAATGTATGTTATCAATAAGGACTTGCTGGCTTAACTATTTTTCTAATATTATTTTACCTTATCTATTTTTCTTAATTTCATTTTTACCTGTGCTTGATAATTAATTAATATTTTAACTATAAACATAGTTAAAATTTAGACTGATGAAATAATTATAGTAAAAAACTTAATATTCTGATTAATTAAATTAATGATGAAATTTGCATTAATCTTAAAAGTCTCTTTAATATTATTAGGCATAAGTTTATCGAATTAGCATTTAATTATTTGGTGAACTAAAATTTGGGTGTACATCAATAGATTTAAATCTAACAAAAATGGTTAATTTCTTACAATTGAGTGAATTAAAGAGTAAATTTTTGCCACGAGAGGTATGCGTATTTAGTAACTTCAATAAAATTGCTTCAAGGAATGATATATGTACTTAAAAAATGGGATGAACTATTGGTTTATTTGGATTAACGTTAAATGTAATTTACGATATATATAAGATAAATATATTAGAAAAATTTTATATTAAACATATTTTTTTAAGTTATAGTAAGAATGGCTTATACCATAAACTTTTACACGGATTTGGAAATCTTTTGCTGCCACAAGTCAGCATCTTCGTGTGTTGTCTTTTTTCACATTTTTTTTATTCAAGTCATCTTGGGCTCTTATTCTCATTACGTGTCTTTTTTTTTTTTCTTTTGGACAAATGATTACGTGTCTTTTAAGATAAGTGATTATAGTCCTCTTGACTTTTAATTTTTATTTAAAATAAATATAGTTTTTTATAAAAAAAATATACTGAATAACAAGGATATGTTTTATTCTTATTTCTTATAAGGAAATTAACACTGAATCTTTAATGTTAATTTTTTTAATTTTATAATTATATTTTTTCCCTATACTTAAATAGTTCTTAACGTTTAACAATATTTTTTTGTTTAAAATTGATTATATTTTTGAAAATTTTCAGTAAAAAATTAATATTCAGATAACTTTTTATTCTTCACCTGAGGTTGGACAACGAGTTGGCAAATAGAAGATGGAATTTGCCGAAAGGATTTAATTAAACTTAAAAATTATTTAGTTGCGAATGGATCCATAATACGAAATATCGAATATCGTATGATTAAAGTGAAGCATATTCTCCTTTTGCTTTCAAGTTTTTTTTTCTAAAAAAAATCAGCAACAATTAAGATCCACCATTTCCAATCAATTTAAGTACTGATTCATTGATTATGAAGAACAATTTAATTCAATTATGAATAGTAGTGCCGAGTAAAATATACATAAAAAATATTCATAGATTTTAAGTAAAAAATTAAATTTTAAGGAATTCAATCGTTTTACAAGTCTGTCTTGTAAATAATGCGACTCAAGTTAACTTGTAAATGTGAAAATTTCATAGTTAAATTTAACTTGTAAATATATATAAGTTTAATTCATTAATATAGAAGTTTAATTTGTTAATTCAAATGTTTTGAGACATCTTTGTATTTAATTTTTTAAAAAATGAAACCTCTAATTAAATTTTTCAATATATAACCAACCCGCTTCAAAATATACATCACTCTCTACTAGATCATGAGAACTAATGAAGGTTTACTCATTAATTTTTTTAAATAATAAAAAAATTTAGCCAATTAGAATCATTGTCAATGATCCTAGCTAGGTGCTTTCTCTTCTCCTTGTAATTAGGGAAAAAGGGATTTGAGCCAGGGAAAAAGATATTGGGAAATGAGATAAAAAATATTTTTGAAATAAATAAAGGATAAATCAGAGCTGGCGATAGATATAATGGTAAATCAAGTCGTTAATTTTTTTGAGATACAGTTTGAGAAATTTTTCCTTTAACTGGGCATACAAATTAATACAAATATAATTTTAGAATCCGTAAAAAGTACATTGAAATCTGTAAATTCTTCTCAGAATCTGTAAATTCCTTTCTCCCAATAAATTCTAAAACGCACACACAAAAATGTTGCAAAATGATGATAATGGCCTGAACTAATAATAGAAAAAGGTAATACATGGTGACGTGCAATTTGTTTTCCAAGTACATCCTAAATTGGAAATTGTTGTAAAACAAAAAATGAGAGTATAGAAAACAAGAGAAGATAAGAGATTATGGAAGAGAGCAAAGGAGCATTTCTCATTCTCATTCATATGTGATTCCAAGTACATCTAACCATTTGCTTTGCAATCCTATTTATAGGAACTATAACCTTCCAAGAGTTACAATATCATAAACAAAAGAATTAACCCATATTATGATACAACATAAAGGCATTAGAGGTTATGGTCTTTATAGCATTAAGCATAGGAATAATAAGAGGTTGGAGGTTATGAAATTTGGCATTTAGAGGGAGAGGATCCTAAGTGGAATCCAAAGGGTTTTATGGACATCCATATTTATATATAATTTTATAACACTCCCCCTTGAATGTCCATAAATAAATGTTGTGCCTCGTTAAAACCTTACTAAGAAAAACCCAATGGGGCAAAAACCTAGTGAAGGAAAAAGAGTACACAACATATATTGAAGCTGCCTCATTAAAAACCTTACCAGGAAAATCCAGTGGGACAAAACCTTGGTTAAGGAAAAAAGAGTACAGCATAATATTTTCTCCCCCTGAAAATAATATCATCCTCACTTCTTATGATAACGTCATCACTTTTACTCCCCTGGTAACAATATTGCCTTTTGTCTCGATATAGTATTATGAATTCTTGTCAAGCTAATAATTTCTAATGCTTTTCAGAGCATAACTTCCTTTTAGCTAAATTGTGCATGACATATTGTCATCATATAATATCTTTAAAGCATATTCATCAAGTCTCTAGTATCTCTTCTGGGAATGCTAAATCATTGCATCAAATATTAGTTTCACCATCCATTTGTATACCTGCAAAAATCTAATTTTTATAATATATATCAAATCATGTAAACTAACATGGAATAGATCATAAGAGACTTCCATTCCATTAAATTCAATTTTGTAACCAAAATATTAAAGCAAAAATCATGACTTTTAAAATAAGATGCAACATATACTATTTTTTAATATCATGATTTTTTTAAACATGTTTCTAACATGTTAGGACTTTTAAGGATTTTCATGTAAATTTCACATACATTGAGCCACATGTTTAGGCTGCAATAATATCCAATGTAGAGATATTTTGTGTTCGTAATTATTTTTTTTATCCACCATAAAATAATATACCTTCTCTTCATACCATTGTGAAAACCTTTACTTTCACATAAATATTCACAAGTCATATAATAACTTTGTATTTCATGTGTTTACATTACAGGTCCATATTCTCACATATCGAAATAATACAATAATATTTTATTGCATCTTTTTCCTTTTTCCTTTTCTGTTGGCCAATCACTTTTCTGTCATCCTTCTATGACAGATTCATATATACGATCCTCATTTGATCACATGATATTATTATTATCAAAATCGTTGTCGACAATTTTATCCTTTCAGTTCCTTTTTTTCTCATTGTGATGTAAATTATCAAAATATCAATATTGCTTTTCAGGTACCTGAACCTCTTTTGAGGTTTTTATAACTAGTTATGTCTCGGCCTCTTCTAGAGTGCCAGCCTCCTCAATATGATCATCTTAATAGTATGCTCCTCTTTATCCAAAGTACAATATTTGGAACCGATTGTTTATCATGCTTCAGGCATGTCTCATTTTCATTCATACTAATTGGAGCACTTTCAGCTGGAATATGAGAATTAGTAATTCTCATTTTGGTCAGTAATTTGATCTATCATATATTTTTACAATATCTCATGAATGCAATATTCGATGAACTTCTGATTTTTACTCTTTTACTTGAGGATCTATATTTGATAGTAATAATGCATTCAATGTATTTGCTTTTCCAGCTACTCAATTTCTCTCTCTCATGTGGAAAACTTTGTCAAATGACGATTAACTAATAATTCAGTACAAGCCTCATAAACTCATTTGCTCTTTAGAAACATAATTTTGTTTTATTTAGAGACAAACAAGGAGGAGAATTTTTCCCAATATTTATCTTAGCTTTCCATCTATGTGCATTATTGTTGACCAATAAGAATAAATATCGCACATTCAAATATTTAAGATGGAAAATATTTAACTCTTGATCAAAAGCCAATTTCATTGGGAGAATTTTGTTGGCTTAATATGTATAAGCGATGCAATATATCAAATCAGATATACCAACACTGAAATAACAATCTTGTTCTCATAAGCATTGATCAAGCTATATATGGAGGCTTTAATAAATTATTATGGATCATATAATCTGAAAATTGTGCACTCATAAACATAATATTTTGTTCGAACAATCTTGCAAATTTCAGGCTGCAAGCTACTAATAAACACACATGTAACCATATTATAGATGCATCTACCAAATTTATTGAATACTTGTATGGTTTAAATATTTTTCAAATGGACCCATATCTGTAAATATATTTCCAGAAATGTGAAGATCCATTTCAAATCATAACCAATGATTTTCTCATGATCCATATTCTATTGAGAACAAGCATCACATGATAACCTTTAAATTATATATAATGTGATGGCTATTCATGAAGAATCTTCTGACTCTTCAATAAATGTCAATATACAATATTTAACATTATATTGCATCTTATATATGACTCTGATGATCAAATAAACCATACCAACAGTAACTTTATCAAGATCAGTAAACTTCTGGTTTACTACAACAACTTTTTAATAACATAACATATTGATTTAAAATCTCAACATGACATTTATCATGACATCCAATTTGGGAGATCTGACATCCATTTTGGGAGATCAAGAGGCTTAACAATCTCCCCCTCATAAATGGAAATATATACAAAATTAGCTCACATTTATATTATAATGATCTCCCCCTCAAATGTGAGTCATGCTTTTCTTATTCAGTGTATTTCACTTGAAAGTCTTTGTGCTTTATAACTCCCATACAATTTTGGATTTCAATCCAATTGGGATATCATCTTTAGACTTTTAAGTAAACAAAAACTCTAATATAAATTTATTGGGCCATACCTTTCATCATCAATTTTTTTTGGCCCATAAATTAAAAATTTATGTTAGTTCTTCCGGAACTAAACCAATTCTTCATGAACTATATCAATTGTATTGTAGATAGTTCTTTATAAACTAACATATATTGTTATATAACAATATAAATTTCATAGTTATTGTTGGTTTCATAACCAATCAATTTAACCTTTTCCAAAGGATTGATATGTATCTTTCTATATGATTTCCGGTCATATTGTAACCTTTTCTCATAATTTCGATATCATTATAAAGCTCAATTTTCAATTATCAATCTGTCCAATATAATGTGATCATGACCATTATTGTCTCACATATATTTTTCAATAGCACATCATCACTTCCTCCAAACATTGGTCTTTTGGACCAAAGATAAAATCTTTATAAACTACAAAATTTTGAAGAGCCTTCAGGGCTTTGATACTTGTAGCAATTGATTATTCAAATGGCACAATTTTTTTCTTGCCATTTGCAAGTATCCACAGTGTTCTTTCGTAAAAGAACTATTATAACAGTGATGTGACTTCAAGTCATTTAATCACAATTACACAAATATCTTATATATATAATAATATAAATTATATATGGATGGAGCATATATCAATAATATAAATAAATATAAATGAAGCAATAACTAAGTATAGATGTAACAATGTGAATGAATATAAATAATAAAAAGTATGAAAATGATAAACAATGACAACAATAATAATAAATAACATAAAGTTAACAATAAACTAATATATATTAGTTATAGTGCTATGAGCATAATAATAAT
>JANTPZ010132240.1:0-10746 GCA_025593235.1 Vachellia pachyceras
GCAGCTGCTCGGGCTATTCAGCCAGGTGTGACCACCGATGAAGTTGATAGAGTCGTCCATGAGGCAACTGTAGCTGCAGGTATTGACTTAGTAAGTGCTTTATATTGTGTTTGGAGCATCTTAGAAGTCCTGTAACTCTAGCGGGAGCATTTAAATACTACTATTGTCAGTATCATCGTGGCACATGCACGCCTTTGTTTTACTTTATAGATCCTGATCTAAAGCTACTTCATCCAAAATCATAAAATTGCTTTGTTTTTGGATGCCCTATAAAAAAGTAGCTTGGTCATTTATAGTTTTGTTAGTCAAGATGTGTTTAAGTGACCTATGAGGCACGTGCCATTTTCATCAAGCTATATTGTGGGCCTATGTTTTATATGGAGTTTGAGGTGAGCTGCAATGTTTGTAGCCTACAAAATAATGCAATAGATTTTATATTGCATATCATATTATTTATAGGTTCTATCTTCTATTTGGAGCCATTTGCTAGTCTGGTTCTGGCTAAAGCTACTTCATTATCTTGAGCTGATTAGCTTTTCGCTCTCTTTTTCATCAAGCACTCTTTTGCTAGGAGTATCTTTCACTCGGTATTTGGTTTTGCTTATACTGGATGTATATGACACAGCACTGACTCTATTCAACATTAGATTGTTCAGGCCATTTTGCTGATACCATGTCAAAGTATGGAAAATAGGTTATAATAAATTCTTTGATTGTAGAACTGATGTTTTAACATCGCAATGAACATGTGATCCCAACTTTGAATATCATTTTTGATCGTACATAAGATCAAAATTTGCCACCATTCGGATCAGATCCATATTGTAGGATTTGCATGATTCCGTATGCTTATTTGTTTATCATCAAACTTCAGAGCAAGCATTTTGGTGGAGTTAGAATTGTTTGTTCTGGTTGGGGGTTTTATTCTGATCAATAACTGGCATCAGTTGTAATTGTGTTTATTATTTTTATTACTACAGGAGGATATCCATCCCCTCTGAATTACCATTTCTTCCCCAAGTCTTGCTGCACGTAGGTACTTGCCTTCTGTATTTGTTTCATTTTCTTCATCTTCTCTGTATTTATTGACATTATGTACCGCTCTTTTTAACAGGTCAGTCAATGAAGTAATCTGCCATGGAATTCCTGATGCAAGGTAGGTTGTTCTATGCTTTTCCTCAAGAAATTACTCATGGGGGTGCATTTTTCTATACTATCCTTAGCCAAATTATATAGCTTTCTTCTCCACTATAAAACGTTACTTGCCTGCTCCTGAAATAAAAAGATACCTTGTAGCTAAACCCATGCTGACCAAAATACCCTACAAGATAACCATTTTTCTAGAATGTAGTAAAAACTGAAATTGATAATAAAAACTTAAATATAACATACAAGATTTTTTAGAGAAAGTTCACCAATTAATAGCTAATATAGTTAAATAAAACACATACATCTGAATATGCATACATTAAATATAGAAATCAATTACATAAACATGGTTGTAAATGTGATAAAGTTTTTAAGAAATATGTTTCTTAATGTTATACTTTTTACCCCAAAAATCTATATTATCCTTGGTGATTTTTCGGTCAACATGGCTTCAATACTCGGATATTGTGCTTGTTTGGAAACATTTAACTCTCACCCAAAAATACGTTCAACAGTGTTTTTTCGTAAAATGAGACAATCTCCTCCACATATTTACCTCGGCTTGCATAAAAGTACTTCTCTACCGCTTTCCCAAACAGTCCCATTGTTTTGTTTTAGACGGGTTGGTGCATGCATGCGTTTTTATTAGAGGGTCTACATGATTAGTGGCGTGAGTTTACTCAATCCTCTGACATAGTCCTTTTCTTTTTAACTACCCTTTTATTAGGAGTAGCTTAATAGCTGCTCCAAGCAAATAAATATAACTCGAGAACTTCACTTAATACATGCCTACTCCACAGGAAGCTTGAGGATGGTGATATTGTAAATGTGGATGTCACTGTGTACTATAAGGGCGTTCATGGTGAGTTGACTAGCATCCATTTGTGATGCTGTTTCAACTTTTTGCTAAAAGATTGTATGATAGCCTAATCTTAGAGTTGTTACGCAGCTGATCTCAATGAAACATACTTTGTGGGAAATGTAGATGAAGAATCACGCCGACTGGTCCAGTGCACATATGAGTGCCTGGATAAAGCAATATCAATTGGTATTTATCTATTGAATTTAAGCTCTCAACTATCTCTCCGATTAGACTCTAAATATTATGAGTTCTAGACTTCAGTAAACTTGGATTTTCCCTAACCTCTGCTTTTTTTGGGATTTCCTATGAAGCAATACTGTTGAAAGTAAAGACTTGGTTCTCATTGATGGGGATGGAAAGGATTTGCATAAAGGGACAGTCATTGACGTTATTGGAAAATATAACTTTGTTAATAAACCTTTGCCACTTTCTTTTGAATCGACATGTGCAATTATAATCTAGGCGGGGTTAGTATGTTCTTTAGAGTGCTTGAATGTTTAAAAATATTCTAATATATTACTAGTTTATTTGCATGTTACATTTTAAATTTTCAATTTTTGAAATGTTCGAGTGCTCTGATGTATGCTGCTTTAGTCAGGATATGCTTTATATTTGCAGCTGCCACTCAAGTCATGATTTACAGGTGTTGGCTATTTGTGTGGTTATAAATAGTCATTGTTAGGATGCTCTATCCATTTACCGTTGTTTAAAACTTGTCTGGTAACTAACGATACATTGCGAGCATCATTTGGAAAAAGAAGTGATGACTTTCCTTATGTGAATTGGCATTTGAAGTTACGTCCATGTTCATTATGTCTAATTTGTTAGGAGTTGGGGAAAGGCGCCCTGTATGTTCAGACTAATTCAATTATCTTCTCAAGCATTATTTGATGCATAAAAAAAAATGCAATTATCTTCTCGAGCATTGTTTGATGCATAAAAAAAAGTCAATTATCTTTTCCTAATTCTTCTTTTCCCTTAAACTTCAGTGAAACCCGGGATGAGATTTCGTGAGATTGGTGAAATTATTAATCGTCATGCTACAATGTCCAGTTTCTCTGTGGTAATGCACAAAATTCTTTGACAACTTCATGTATTTGATTATCTTTGATTGACTGGCTGATGGCTATTAACGGTTCCTTACTCTTGCTTCCCTCTCCCTCTTGAATAGGTAAAATCATATTGTGGCCATGGAATTGGAGAGCTCTTCCACTGTGCACCGAATATTCCCCATTATGGAAGTATCCTTAACTGATAGCATGCAGGGTTGTGAAGAACGTATATTGAAAAAAATGTGTTCTGCATTTTCTCATATATATATATATATATTATTTATAAATATATATATACTGGATGAAAGGTGAAAGAATTATATACCTCATTAAAAATTACATCAAAAGGGGCTTGCCTCCTATACAAAAAAAGATGATATGCAATTAATAGGGATTAGGTCTAGCAAAAGTGACGAGCCAGTGTTTGAGTTCCCATTTGAAGAAGTGACAGACAATGCCTTGAATACGATTACTTCCAATATGGGTGCACGTGCCTATTGAAAAAAAAAGATGATATCAACACGACACAGTGATCTAAAAGATGTTGAATCCCCTACCGAAGATCACAAGAAGTTAACAAGATGACAAATAAGTAAACCTTAACAGTTTGCAGGAAACAAGGCAGTTGGTGTGATGAAGGCTGGACAGACCTTCACAATCGAACCAATGATTAATGCAGGTATTTTTTTTTGGTTTTCTCATTGTTTTAATGTTTGATGCCCCCCACGTATTCCCTTATTTTCAAACTCCTGACAAATTTCTTAACAGGTGTTTGGAGGGATAGAATGTGGCCTGATGGATGGACTGCTGTTACTGCTGATGGCAAACGCAGTGCTCAATTTGAACATACACTTCTCGTAAGTGCAAATTCATCAGTCTACAAATTACATGTATATATACCGATGTTGGGTTTAATGGAATCAATTAGTCCTGTAGGGAGAGGTGGCCATGTTGGTGCCCCCGATGGTGTGCAGAAAAGAATTGCTTCACTGAGCTTAGAAAAAACAAATTGCATGTATATATTTTGAGTTCTAATATGATCGTTAGGGATCATAATGTTTGATTTATTTTTAAATCTGTCCTTAACTAATTTACCCTATTTTCTGGTTTAGGTGACACAGACAGGCGTTGAAGTTCTAACTGCTAGACTGCCAACATCACCCAGTGTTTTCGATTGGCTAAATTCGTAAATGGGTGTGCCATTTCAAGTTTCAACATTCTTTTTTGTTTTTGTTTGGTGTTTTTAAGGTGACATCGTCTACATACATTGCTTTGCTGGCTCTAGAGTTACATGCTATCAACTTTGATTGTTTAATAAATTGGTTGTTTGTTATCATATACATGTTGTGAAAAATAGATGATGGATAATCTTGTTTTATTAAAAGTCGATCATACCATAACAGGCTGAAGAATGAATGGGTTGTATTTTGCAACCCGCTCGATAGAAAGCCCTAACCACATCAGGCTGGACAAGGTCAGGTTTCCCTACTCGAGTGATGGTACCTGGCTCATTTGCATGTGAAAGAAACTACAATTATGTCTTATAAACATTATTCTAAACTTCAAATACATTCCATAATTCCACATCTTGGATATTATAAAATAAGTTTACAACTAGAGTCATGAAATAAAGAAAAGCCTGCCATGTGTTTTTAACAAATATCTACACTTCAAGAGTTAAACAATATCCACAATAAGTAAGAAAACATAAATATTGTAATTAAATAACATTTTAAATAAAAAAAGATTGTAATCAACTAAGTATTGAATAATATGTATATCTTAAATAAAATAATATATATTGAACAATATATGTATTAATAATATTTTATATAAATGGTATTCGGTCGACCCGAAGTTGCCCACCCGTTTTTCAGGCCGGGGCAGAACAATTTTTTGCTAGGCTCGGGGCATACTGGACTTGCAGGCATCAAGCACACCCCTTTTTAAAATATTGTTTTAAATGAAATTATATTTTTATTCTTTAAAAAGAGAAACAATAAATCCCACACTAAAAGAAGGGGGGTAATATTAAGAACACGAGGATTGAAAAATCATGTTGAGGTTATTTTTGTCATCCAGAAAAATTTGAGATTTTAGGCTCAACAAGTTTATATAATATACAAATTTTACAAGGAGATTTTTTACTGTAATGCTTGATAAAACCAGGAAGCCTTGTGCAAACTGGTAATACAGAGACATGAATTTAGATATATAGTGTATACTAACCTACCAGAGGAATGTCAGAAATACAGATGGGAATGCGGGTGGGCCCACGGGTCTAACCCGTCAAAAGTGGCAGGTTCGGGCTGGAAAAATCCAGCCCACCAGGGTGACCAGCCCGCCACTCAACCCGCTTTTTATTTTATTTTTTAAAATTGCTTTTTATACTTTTATTTTTACTTTTTTTCATCCCAATATTTTTTACAAAGAAAAAAGTAATATTAACTTCTATTTTTATGAAATTATTAAAGACTTATTGATAGGATTAGAAAGAAAATAACATAAATATGCAATCTTATAGAAAAAATTAGATAAAAAAGAAAAAAGAAATTTATTTTTTTAAAAAGAAAATAAAAGTTGGCGGGCCAGCCCGCCCAGCTCGCCAACCCGTGCGGGCCAGCCCGCAACCCGTGAGCTAGCCCGTATTCCCATCCCTAGTCAGAAACATTAGTAACAATTAGTTGGGATAATAAAAAGAACAATACACCGATTTAGATCTAATGGGTGGGGCTAATCCTTCACAACAAGACCAACAATTGCTTGAATTTTCACTATTAAAGGTGTTTATATTCTGTGCTTAATAACATTCTAAACAATATTATTTTTATAAAGAAAATACATATATTTAGTTAAAAAAAAAAAGAGCAATGCTTCTCTTAGAGCAAAAGTTTGGATTAGAGTTCGTTTAGAAATCTGTTTGAGAATATTTTTTTACGGAATTCGAGATAAAATCTAGATTTTGAAGAATAGATTTTTAGAAAATAACTTTTACGGATTCTGAAGCCAAACCTATGTTTTAAAATGTCATTGCGTTTGATTATTGATTTTCATGGAGTTCAAAGTAAAAAGTAAGTATCATGTCATAGACAGAGAGCGGAGTATCATGAGGCACACAGACAGAGATATATCATTGATGTGATATAACGAATACATCGCTCTTCTATATATATATATATATATATATAGTGGTCTATGACCTTTCCTATGATGACATGTGTAATATATACAGAAGGATCTAGAAATCGTAATTTTTGTTGTTGTAGACTTTGGAGCATTGGGCATGAGTTTATTTGTTATGGGCGTCAATACAACGTGATTGAGTTCAGCTAAAATGATTAGTCTTGCATCATAATGAATCCAAATCCAATTTTGTTGGAAGCGTATTTAGTATCTAATAATAATTTAAACAGAATTGTATCCATTATGTATTTTAGAGGAAAATAGAGTGTAGAATGCTTCCTTTAGTTGCACCAAAGTTTCTGGCTCTTGAGATAGCATCTTGTACTTCTTTGTAGGCATAAATTCATATATGCCTTTTAACTTCCGTTAAGTAAAAATTTTAATTTGAAATGCCAAGAAAAAAATTACAATATGCCTTCGTACCAAGTATCACCAAGATTCAAAGATATTTTTGAGGTGTATGAAGCCAATCTTGTAAACAAATTGCACTGTATGTGTCAATGACATTCCTATAATTGTTGCTCAAAAAATTTTATTTTATATTATTTTGTTATATTTAAAGTGGGAATAAGAGGGAATCATGCTATTTTATCATTTCGTTTTGCATATCAGACCAATCAAATAGGAAGGTAATTGAATCTATATCTATATATCATATAAAATTTATAAGAAGCTATAATATAAATGATAAATTTGGCCTCAAATTTCATCAAAAATGTTTTTTAATTGCGAATAGAATTAAAATGTTTTTCAAAAATAAGTTTGACCAGGTCGGGTTGCTCCAAATTACATTGGGTGACCTCGGGTTAGACACCGTCCGCATTGGAGGCTTGATGAGACTAGTTAAAGAGACTAAGTTGTTGGTTTCTGAATCAACTCAGTGGGCTGAATATGCTGCTTTTAAGATTGTTCTTGTGAATCATCACCTGTGTTAGTCTTTGTAGGAGTGTTATAACCACAATGATTCATGTGTTTGGCAACTATAATGAGAAGCTCAAACGTACATTCAATAGTATTTTTTTGTAAAACGGGATAATTTTCTTCATATATTTACCTCAATTTACATAAAAGTATTTTTTTACAGTGTTCTCAAATAGATCATAATGAGTTTCCTCGCCGAAACTCGCCGGAGAAATGATGCCATCTATCAAACTGTTTCCTTGCACAAAAATATTTTGTATTTAGCGCCAAAGGCATAAAAAATTAATGCCAATTGAGTTCGCGCAAGGTAGGGGACGAACCTATCTTCTGCTTATGAAACTATATTTTATCCACTTAGCCACAGTTGGGTTTATTTTACATTCTGTTTGAAAAAATTAAAAGTTCATTCAACAGTATTTTTTTTGTAAAATTAGATAATTTTTTTCACATGTTTACATTGACTCAAGTAAAAACATTTCTCCACTACCTTTGCAATCCTAGATATTCTTCTTTTCCAACTTTTTGGTCAACTCTCTGTTCTTTCTTTTCTTTTTTGACAAAGGCAACTTTCCGTTAAATCAACCGAATTAATACATATTTTAAAGAGGAATGAATTTGGCTAACAACTTTGCCTTCCCTCTGAGTTTGCTGGTCAAAACCTTCTGAGTTTTGGTCTACCTTTTGAACCCTTCTGCAGCCTTGGCCTTCCCTGGTTGAATTCGTTGTGAGTAAATCTTGGGATCATGGCCGATGTTGCTGAGACTAAGCTTTCATGTGCAAACTGTGGTAAGCCTGCTCATCTTCAGTACGTGTTCTTTTCTGTAGCTGCTTATTCGTTTTATGACCCTACTCTTTCTGCTTCTTCTTCATGTTTTATATGGGATTGTGAGTAGAATTCTGCCTACTAGATGATGGATTGTATGTCAAAACGATTTTTTTTTTGGGATGCGATGAACAAGTCTTGAGATGCGATTGAATGCCTTCTTAAAAGCTCCCAGCAGAATTATTGTGTTTTGGGGGACCCAGTATAGGATTTTGCACGGTCCTCTTACCCCCAATTCGTAAAATCAAGTAGAAAGTAAGTCCAGCCATCTCTAAGTCAACTCCCACAGTTTGGTTGCTATGCTTTGTTGCCTTGGTAGATTGGGTAGTGAAACATGAAACTTGTGGGTTGTTTTTCATCTTCATGCACATTGGTTCATCGTTGCCTACATTAGTTGCGACGTACTGGGCTCTTCCTTTTCTTAATGGGTTGTGGTCCTCTGGTAAGTTAATAAAAGGTGGTGTTGGGGGGAGGGGGTTTAAAGGAACTCTCTTCTCTATTATAAATTTTTTTCAGTAAAAAATTATAGTCTTTTTGTCTGTATAGTCGACCTATTTTAGAATCAGGATCAATTTCTTTTTAAGGTCTATGAGTTAATAACTTATTTCTGGGTGCACTTATTTCAATTTCTTGGTTCCGGAAGCAAATTTCCATAAAGAGTAGATGTTCAAATATTCATGTTTAAACTTTTAACCAAAAAAATGTTTAAGCAACCCTCTCTTTTTGCTCTAATCAGGTGTCCAAAATGCATGGAATTGAAGCTGCCACGCGAAGGCGCCGCTTTCTGGTTCGTAATTATTTACTGCTTGAACTGCTTTCGTGAGTCCTTTAGATGTCATAGAAATTGAACGGATAACAGAAAGTGAAGCAACCACTAGAAGAAACTTACACTGACAGTCCTCTAGCAGAAATTCTTATAGAAGTTATGGGAAGTTATTTGTTTTTCCAATTAACTGATACATTTACATAATTGCTGAGTTCTACAGCAAAAGTTGAAGAGTTGATGGGTTACAGAATGTTGCTAGTCTCTTTAATCTATTAATGTAGACCGTAGAGATTTTCAGGTGTTGTGGGTTTCTCAATTTGAACTGATAGACTTGGATATTCGGTCTGATTGAACTTAAGTGTTTGTGCTGACTAATAATTTCGTGGGTTCCTCAAATACTTACTGAGTTCTACAGAAAAAATAAGTTCTGATGGATCTTTTAAAATCCATAAAAGATTGTGTTAGTAATTAGAGGCTTGCGGTTTGCTGGGCAAACTGTAAAGGTGAGGATGGCCAACAATAAATGTTCATGCTTATGAGAGTTTATTTGCAAATAAGTTTTGTAATTCTACTTGTACTTCTCAATTGTAACATCCTTTATCTTGGAGCCAATTTTAAAATGTCTTGACAGTACGCAGGATTGTTTCAAAGCTTCTTGGAGTTCTCACAAATCAGTTCACTTGAAGGCAAAGCTAACTTCTCCTGGGACCGCCAATCCGCATCAGCAAAACCCAGATTCACCCGGTGAAGGGTGGTTATATTGCTTGAAGAAAGGGCAGGCTCGATCTCCAAAGATGCCTTACTTTGATTGGACTGGGTAATTCACTTAGACTTTGTTTCTCCATTCTAGAAATCTACGTCATATTTAACCACTATAGAAGATCATATTCAAAATTAATAACAATACAACACTTTCTGAACTTCAGATGAGCCTGTTTTTCTCTTTTCTCATCCTTCCTTTAATCCATGCATTTGATTAGTCTGAGCATCCTATACGTTTGTAGCAAGAAATTATCAACTCTTTTCCATCATTTATTTGCTACATATGCATATAATTTTTGGTAAAACATCTTCATTTGTTGGTAATTGGAAATGAGTCTCGTTGTTGCTTTGATAAGGATGCTGAGGCCATATCCCATATCTCCTAAACGGATTATACCAGCTCATATTGATAAACCTGACTGGGCTGATGATGTAAGTTTTTTGTTATTCTTCATCATCTCTAGATTTAACTTTTTAATTGGAGGTCATGTTCTGATGACATAGCTCAGGCTCAGTAGTAAACATGTTTAACACCTGCATGTAGGGAATACCCAAAGTTGAGCGTGACAGTGATCTGCAGTATGTTGTTGAGGTGAGTATTTTTAAAATGCATTTGTTGATGATAATAAGTTGGCGCCATTCTAAATGTGTCATTGGTTTGCAGATCAAAACTCCAAATCAAATTCAGAGGATGAGAGAAGCATGCATAGTATGTGAACCCCCCCCCCCAAAAAAAAAACACACACACCCAACAAACAAACAAAAAACCGCCAAAAAATTGCCTGCACAGATTCTCGTGACGCAGTTTCTTTTCTTTCTATGTTTTCTTTTAAATCTAACTTATTTTATCCAAAAACTATAATTTTTTACCCAAATCCGAAAAACTATATTCATTTCAGCCTTGATTGCAGCACAGAATCATGGTGCTCATTTTGGATTTGAGGTGCCAACTGCTAAATTTGCTTCATGATTGGGGTCTTTGTTATTGAGTAACTATAATTCAGTACGCTGTTTTTAGGAATACTATTTTGACTTGAGGATCCATTATTCTAGATTGGGAGGGAAGTTTTAGATGCAGCTGCTCGGGCTATTAAGCCAGGTGTAACCACTGATGAAGTTGATAGAGTCGTCCATGAGGCAACTGTAGCTGCAGGTATTGACTTAGTAAGTGCATTATATTGTGTTTGGAACATCTTATAAATCTTGTAAATCTACTGTGAGCATTTAA